>CANSZD010003457.1:2385000-2672355 GCA_947648045.1 Beta corolliflora | reverse complement strand
ACTCAAAAATACGAGGTCGTTTACACGACTGATCTTCAACCTCGTGTATCATTTCGTCTACCCGATCCCTATCATCATCCGCGAAACTCATCATCCAAATTCTCATCCCCGAACTCATCATCCTTCTTTTCTTCACATACATCGTTCATTACTCTAGAGCTTCCTATATACTTCCCCCGCTCACCATGCCAAACCCATACGTGGTATTGAGGCCTAAACCCACGACGAAAGACATGCTCCCTAACCACATGTATACTACTAACCTTGCTCACATTTCTACAATCGAAACAAGGACAATAAAAGTCGATCGCTCCGAGAGGATGCTTGATATTGTAATGCGGTTGTACGAGAATTCCGAGACCCCTTTCACAAACTCAATCGATTCACGACTACCATACATCCAAGTACGATCCATCCCATTCAAGAAGACCTCTAATAATTAAACACAACCATTCATTATAATGCATCAATCATTATTTAATACATACACTCACATATCATCATATCACACACGTATAGAGCAATCTAAGATAGTGACATGTTCAATTGTATGCATGCAGCCGAAGGTCCTTATCACTCCAACCTAAACCATCCTTGGACGTCTAATCTCACTAGTGAATGTGTGCAACTTTTCAATTCTAAGGAAAATCCGGCAAAGATTTCCCTACGATTCTCCAAGTACACAATGTAGATAATTGCTTATCTACATATGTACCCAGAGAACAATGTAGAGAAACGATGAGCCAAGACTTTCCTCAGAATTGAAAAGAAGACACACATTCACCACCTAAGTGAGATCAAACGTCCAAGAACAGCCCCAAACCAGGGACTATTCAAGAGTTACTCCTAATGAGTAAGTCTTGAACGGGTATCTAGGCATATGATGATAATTCAAACAACTTGTAGATTTCATAGCTAAATTACATTGCGTTTTCATACAATCTCATATCAAGAAATATACATACATTATAAGAAATACATATATATATATCAATAAATTATCATAACTTAATCAAATCGAATCACATGACAACTTTGTCTCATCAACAAATTAAATCAAACAAAAAAGGCAACGAAATTAAACTAGTTACCTCTTAACACCAATGATAAGCAATGAAGAGAGTAGAGATAGTTGGAACTTTATTTTCCTTCCTAAGCCTCTTCTTCCTACAATTAACAAAACCCACATTGCACATTAATCATTTAATTCAATTAAGAAAAATAAAACTAACTTAAAAACATTAATTCATACTTAACTAAGCAAAAAATTGGCTAAACCCAAGAGCTAGCAATGAAGAAAGAGTAGGGCAGTGGTGGTGGTAGTTGTTGCTGCCGCTTGTGGTGGTGGCACTGCGTAGTGGTGGAGGAGCTCCACACCCTAAACCCACTCAAATGGTGGAGAAGAGAAGTGAAAAGAAGAGAAGCTAAGATAAGAGAAGAGAGGTGAAGAAAGAGAAGGGTTGTGGTGGTGAAGCAATGTGGGTGCTCCGGCGATGGGTTGGTGCTCCGGCGTCAGGGCTCCGGTGATGAGGTGTTAGGGTTAATGTGCGAGTGAGTGAGAGGGAGGGAGGGGTTTTTCGCTCGTCAAATGCGTGTAAGGGAGGGAAAATTAGAAAATATGTCTACCTACTGTGTGTGTGCGCGTAAAACTGGAGATATGGGATGGGATGTGAAGGGCTGCAGTTAGTCTAGAGAACGCAGCCCTTCGTTTATGAAGGGCTGCGATTTCTTGTTAACCGCAGCCCTTCAATAAAAGGGTTGTGGTTTCCTTGGAAACCGCAGCCCTTCATACAAGAAGGGCTGCGTTTTTAATAAAATGCAGCCCTTCTTGCGCAGCCCTTCCTTTTTTTTCCCCTAGTGAATATTTATGATCCGTATGCTTTGTATTGTTTTCTTATGTGCCATTGATTGTGATGATCTAACGGTTTAGCTTAGGCCCCTTAGCTGGTTTTGGATTTTGCCTAAAGAAAACAAATAATCCTACTAAATCAATGAATTATTAACCAAAACAACTAAACCCCACGCTCCAAACTTTAAACCCCAAGTCTCATACCCTATATTATAACCCCATTTTCAAATTATAATCACAATTATTTATAGTAGTACTTAAAATTTTTCATAATTTATATCATTCATTGAATCGAAATCTGTTTGTGTCAATTATCACAGTCTTATTTATCGTAAATTAATTTGGGAATAACAAAGAGTCATATCGTAAAACAAATAAACCAATCATATAAATATATAATTGAAAATTATCTTAAATCTTTATAATGTAATGAGCACAAATGCTAACCAGCAAATAGTTATGCTAGTTATATTGTTCTAAAGTCATTACTTACGAAAATATACTACATGGAATATTACTTGTACACCTATTACTTGCTTAATTAATGTTTTGATTATAGTCATTTACGTGAATCATAGTATAACAATACACCTATATTGATGTGCTATAGTATGAATGAAGTTTATGCCATAGGTTTATTTTGATCGACGACTTTGGATGAAATGATCTTTTTTTTCTTTGTTGGATTCTACATATCTATCAATATATAATCATAAGATAAATAAAGGGATTACACTTTAATCTGTCAATTTTACATTTAATATTGTTGTTTAAAATATTTTAAAATATATATTCAAATTTTCGCTTATATTCACTTAATTAGTGAACTTAAGTTATAACAAGCCTTATAGTATACGTAATTTTTGCTTCGTATCAAGTTCTTAGCTTGCTAATAAGCTAAGCAATAAGATTTAAGACATTATTAATATGCAAAACGATATAGTAATTTAACAAACCTCCCCATATGTTATAACAAACTATGTTATTGAAATAGTTAGATTCAATATCTCCTGTTAAGTTACTACCTCTACAGCTCTATGGTTTTTACTTATTAAGCTAGACTTCTTATAGTGTTACGTATATAACTATCACTCAATTATTTAATAGTTAGATTATATCAATTTAAGTGAACTTACAGTGTAACGGTATAACTTATATGAACTTGATTGAGTTGATAGTGGCTTCTTATAATTTATGTTTATTATTATTATTATTATTATTGTTATCATTATCATCATAGATATTCACAAACTCATATATCAATTATAATGCTTATAATAATAGAGTCATTTATATAAATGTGGGAATTGATGGTATACTCGTTATTACTGTTGTTGGTTATAATATTAAAACATTTCAAGAGTCGCCCTACTCATTTTTATATTAGAGTGGTTTTATGCAGTTGACTAGCTAGTCCAAACATGTATGAAGTTGACTAAGAGAATATACTAAAATCATGGTAAACGATATAGTATTTTTATTAGTTTTTCGTTATCATCAATATATTTTTCTCCCCCCCCCCCACACACACACGTATGTATATATATGTCGATCTTAATTAATACTTTTAATAATATGATTCGCTTGCAAAATCTATTACAAAATTGAAATTGTTCATACCTCTATCGTAGTCAATGTATAATAACTCGATCTTATGTTGCAATATGAGTATCTCTCCAGAATATTGAGCAATATGAGTGACCTGACTCAATTTCACTTCCATCCTAGATGCAAGGAAGTAAGATTGACACATATGTCTTTGCAGATGATCTCATCTTATGTTGCAAAGGTGAATTTGCATCAATCTATCTCATGTTAAAAGCTTTCAAGCTTTTTTCAGATACAGCAGGTTTAAAAGCCAATGTTAGCAAGTCAGCTGTCTACACAGGTGGAATGCAAGAGACTGAAGTTCAGAGAGTAGTAGCTGCTTCTGGATTCATGAGAAGCAGATAACCATTCAGATACTTAGGTGTCCCCATCTACTCTAAGAAAATTACAAAAGCACAACGTGACATTATAATAGAGAAGATGACAACAAGGATAAGAGTATGGCGCACAAGGAACTTATCATATGAGGCTAGATCACAGCTTATAAATTCTGTATTATTAATCCTACATAGGTATTGGGCTCAAGTGTTTATAATACCTAAAGCTATCTTGAACGAAGTTGTGAAAGTATGTAGGGCCTTCTTGTGAAGCAGTCAAGCCTACACTCATAAATCTGGGGCTTTTGCTTGGGATGCATCATGTTGGAGCAGATCATGTGGTGGTTTAGGCTTCAGAGATGTAATGGCATGGAACATAGCTTATCTTGGTAAATATGTTTAGGCCATTGCCTCCAAACAAGACAATATGTGGATCAAATGGGTCCCATCTGTCTATATCTAGCAAGATAGATGGTGGAACTGCACTCCTAAGACATGAGCTAGTTGGTACTGGAAGAGCATTTGCAAAGTTAAAGAGCATATTAAAGAATATTTTACAGAAGAGGAATTTAGTGTTATACCAGTCTACTCTATTCAAGCTATTTATGAGAAGCTCAAGGGACAAAAGCCAATAGTAGCTTGGGATAAAACTGTTTAGAATAGACTCACCATTCCAAAACACAGGTTCATCATTTGGTTGGTTGTATAAGAGAGATTGCAAACCACAGCAAGACTTGCTAGGATGGGTGCTGCTCACACAGATAAGTGTTTGATTTGTGATACAAGTGAAGAGTCTCACACGCATTTATTCTTTTAATGTCAATTTAGTAATGCTATATTAAGTGAGATTAAAAGATGGTTGAATATTTTGGCAACATCTAGTTCCTTAACTGGTATTATCAGATGGATAAGGAATTGTCATCAGTCAAAATTTAGAAAACAAGTCATGTCAGCAGGTATTGCTGCTGTAGTCTATCATGTATGGCAAGGGAGAAATAAGTGCTATTGGCAACAATGCAGTCGTAGTTTTCAGATCAGTATGAAACAAATCAAGGCTCAAGTTAGAATGAGAATTGGAGCTGTACTACCACAGAAACTAAATAGACAAGACTATGTTTGGTTTACAACATTGTAAGTAGATTGTATTAGCTACTCTTGTAGCTTTGATTGATGTAATTTGGTGTGTCTTTCCTTTTTAAGGGTCCACTCAGGTTGGTTCTTTATCTTGGTTTGACTTAGGTGTAACTTTGATGATGCAATGAAATTTACTTAGCAAAAAAATAATAACTCAATCTTGAAACTATTTGATAAGTCATATATATTATTAGCTGATAAAGAATTTAACAATATGATATAAAATAGGAAAAATTGACAATAGCAGGCCCAACTAAAGCCCCCCTTCCATAATAGATCCCAACTTTTGAATATTCCACAGCGGTCCCAACTTTGGAGCGTGTTTTATAAAAATGGTCCTTGCAGGTCACCTAACCTGCAACAATAGGTAAACCTCTGAAAATCCCACCCTTGCCACCCCTACCACGCTTCCCCTGCACTGCCACCCCCCTTCCATAATATCCTCCCCTACCCTGCCACCCCTTCCCGTGCTCTAAAACCGCCATTCTCTGTCTCCCTACCGTCAGCTCGTCGGATCCCAAGTCATAACATAACTAAAGTTATAAAATTGACCCAATTTAGAAGCATGAATAGTTGAATACTGAGCAAATTTAGAAGCATGAAAACTAAGCAAATTTAGGATTCAAGGAAAATTAACGGGCAAAGAGGGAGTAATTTCTTATATGGGAGGGTGAAGAGCATAGATTGCAGTGACAGATAAAACGGCAACATTGCGAGTTATATTGCAGTACCGTTCGCGAAGAGTATAGGGTTGACATGGTGGCTGGTGCTGTAAGAGGTATGGGAGGAAAGAGAGTGGAATTTGTGGAGGAGAGAGAAAATGAAGAAGATGAAGAACACCATGATTTGCAGACACTGCAGAAGCTTAAAATGTCGATTAGGTTAAAATGTAAGTGTTCGACAATGGTGGTTAAGAGTTCTTCAGGAAGGTCTGACCATGGCGGAATTCGACCCATTTTGATGTTACTCTATCTCTCTTTCTCTTGGCTCTTTCTGGGTTTAGTAAAACCGTAGAAGTTCAACAATTGGATCCGAGTTCTTCATGAAATATGAAGATGAAGACATGATGACAAAAGCACTACACGAAAATCAATTTTTGACAACAAGTTTCGCCACCATTTCCCCCGTCCCTGAACCCTCATCCCCTTCCCCGTCACCCCTTCCCCTTCCCATGTCCCTAAAAAGTGGAAAACTCTTCCCCCTCCCCTGAAACCCCCCTCATACCTGTAAAAGATTTTTTTTTTAAAAAATTGCTGCTTAAACCGGTAACCCTTCCACTTGGACCATTTTTGTAAAACACTCCTCAAAGTTGGGACCGCTGTAGAGTATTCAAAAGTTTGGATCTATTATGGAAGGGGGGCCGTAGTTGGGCCTGCTCTTGTCAATTTTTCCTATAAAATAACTCGATCTGGAGTTTAACAGAAGCCGAATTGATGTTCGATAGCGAATGAACCCTATGCTTCACAATGATCGAAGTAAGGTCATAAGCGATTCAACCCACGCAGACCCAAGTGTACATGAAACCACATACGACCTGCGCCAACCCAGTTAAAAAATGTCCACGGGCGATCGAACCCGGAAACAGATCGACTTATAAATGGGATGACACATACCTGTCCGGGACCCTGTTAATTCGATGATTCAAATGTGACCGACGGATATGAACAAAACCTTACCAATCTCGACCCAGTGCACTGACTGGCATAAACTTCACCTGTCCGGACCTGACCTGGTTCGGCTTGGGTCAACCCAAAACCTGTTCGATAACCTATTTTGATACCACTACAGTGATTCCTTACATTCTTCTGCACCCAAGAAGGTGAGACCACTACATAGGTAATTAGTGTTCAAGCATTTGCTACAATTCCATACATTCCTTAGATTTGCTACAATTTTACCAACACAGGACATTTATGCCCTAAAACATTTATTGGAAAAAGGCAAAGATAACAGCTAGAATGTGCCAGCTTTTATGTCACTCATTTTCAGCTGAACAATAGTCCTAGGTACAAACTTTTAGGAAGAGTGTAGAGTGACATATAAGCAAAATATATTGAGTGGGCTGAACATGTAAAATAGCCATTGGGCTTTCATTCTTTTCAATTATTTATTTTGTAACCATAACACCCAATAGTTTTTGATCTATAAATACTGAATTTAAAATGTAGGATTTTTCAGATGCCCCTTTCAAAATACTTTGAACAAGAAATCAAAATCGTTCAACTAGAGATGCAAATTACAGTAAAATGAGAGTGTTGATTTTGTGTCAATGGTTATTGTTTTGGATAAATTTCACCAAAGAGGATTAATATATCAAGAATAGTTAGGCAATCAATCTAAGTGCTAAATAATAGATGAATGAGAATATTGACTGTTAGATTATTGTAAGTATGGCTGTGGAAATACAAGAGTAGTGCGTAGAAGAAGAGTAGAATATCTCGTAAAACTAATGTCTTATACTTGGCTACATATTGTTCTATTTATAATGAAATAACCTAACTAAGTTACCGTTATTGGTTGTTACAAATGATAGATATTCTAGCCGAAAACTCCTTGAATTATGGCAATCGTCTTCCTCTTTTATCTCAACGGCACAGCGGGTGATGACTTTATTCAACGCGGAATATTACCACGTGCTTGACAACCATGTAGGCGGAATATGGACATGTCCTTATCTCTAGGCATGTCCTTACGGCACAACAATTGCCCCTAATTTTGCTTGATAATTGCGCCAGAAATTTCAAAAGTAAAATTACAACTCCCCACTACCCACATGATTGAATACTACGCCTTGAGATAAGCACAATAACTGCTGCATGTCTCTTAATTCGAAAAAGTAACCACCTTCCATCATTAAACTTCCCCCAACCGCTCGTTTTTACAGCGCATTTATTAACCCACACACTCCAATTTTCAAACGCACTTTTCTTTCATCTTTCGAGTTCTCCAAGTAAGAATTCTCTCTATAAATTATCCTTTTCGCCATTTTTTATAGTTCTTCCTTAGTCCTTTTCGTTCTTTTTCAATAGGAAAGAAAAGCACTGCTTCCAAAACGGGGGCCTGGGAGGTTTATGTTTCTTCGTCCTCTTCTGACAAGAGTGAACACGATCTTTTTCCTTCTAACATTCTTGAGCCTTCAAATTCCAAACCAACCTCTCTCTCCACCTCTGATGTCGAAAAGTTGGTCCAATCTGGAATTCTTCCCTCTTCTACTATCTTTTTTCTAACTAGTAATATCAAGAATGAAAGGGCTGACTGGACCAAACCAGGATGGTCCTCTTCTACGAGTACCCCTTCTTGAATGGGGACTAAATTCCTTTGTCTCCCCTAATCAAAGCTTTCCTTACCCACCTAGGGATTGCTCCTTGCCAATTAGTGCCCATGGTTTGGAGAGTTTTAGTTTCCGCTGACATCTTGGCTGAAAGATTAAGGTTTTAATTCACTTTGGAAGATTTGTCTTACACATATGCATTGAAAATCTAGGGAAAAGGCAGGGTTAGCCTGTCTACTAAGACGAAACGTCATCCTATCATCTTGAAAATGGACAGGCAGGATAGAGGGTGGATGATCAGATACTTTTTTGTGGAGATAGATTCGTTGGGAGAAGAAAATGGGTGGCTTCTTTATAACTGGAAGGTTAAGGGTAAGAATAGTGAATTTTTGAATTGAATTTTGATGTTTGATTAACTTCTCACTACCTGTTTTTCCACATGAATTTCTCTTGAAGACGTGGAAATTAACGAAGAATCCACCAAGAAGAAGACCAAGGCTACCCTGGATCTTGGTGAGGAGGCGAGAGAATACCCCTTGACACCTGTTACTCCTGTTGAAGTAGAGGACACCTAGACCAGCGATCCATCCATTGCCAACATGTGTTTAGGTAATTACGTTTTGCACTTGTCTTTAATACCAAGATTTTAGCATGACATAAAAGAGACTGATATCTTGCACCTTCTGGAACAAACACCTCCAAAAGCACCAAAAGTTTCAAGGAATTGTCCACTAGGGACATAATTAATCTCCGAGCCGCCAAGAAAGCTAAAACAACGCATGATGCTCCTGTTACGAAGGACGTCAAGCCAGCTGATTATGGATTTACTCCAAAGAGCATGCCTCCACCGTCAAGCACTGCGACTCCTTCTCCTCATACCTCCACTGCTGCTACTGGTCAGAGGCTAACTGTGTGCAACATGACGTTCCCTGGAGATTACGGTAATGAGTTCAAGCATGTCACTACTTTGTGGCCCTATATAGACCAGCTCTGATTTCCTATAAGTAGAGCACGCCACAACAAGGCCAAGTCAAAGAATACAGCAGGTGAGGCAGTCCAGTGCGCTTTTCAGGTGCTTTTTTCCTTTATGTTCATGAAACACAACTGGTCAAGTAGCATTGTTCTTGTAAATCGTACGTACCCATCACGTTTTCCTAGCACAGACTCTTCAGGCCACTCTAGGTAATGTCAAGAATATTCTCTCCTATCACAAGGAACTGGGGAGGATGCCTGGGGAGTTGTCCAATGCTCATAACAAACTGAAGGACTAGGAGAAGGCCTGGAAAGATGACACGGTGCGCCTGGAAGCTGACATTGTTGTGCTGAAGAAGGAAAAGCAAGAAAAGGTCGAGGAACTGGAGAAGGTCAACAAGAACTTGACTGCTAAGGAGGAGGAGCTGCAGAAGAAAGAGGAAGAGCTAGTTGACAGCGCCATCTACTATGCCATGAATACCACCGCCGAGCTGATGAAGGAGTACAAGGATGGCAAGGCCGCGACTTGGGAGCCTGATTAATTAAGCCATTGAGGATTTTACCCGAGCTTACCTTAGAGATGTCACCTCCAAGAAAATTGAGGAGGAGGTGGTCAACCAGGATGGTCAACCTGCTGTAGAAGGCGACCAAGGGACCTTTGCAGTGGACTAGATGATAGCAGAAGCTAATCCTGAAAAGGAATCTGAAAATGTAATCGTTATTTAAACAAGCTCAAAACACTTTTCACCTTTTTACTTTCTGCGGTGTGTGGAACAATAGTTTTGCTATCGTGCTCATGGGAGCAGGCAGATTTGAATGTATCTTTGAATAATTTTTGCATGCCCATTGTCCTGGTGGGTCTATCAAATTAATTTGCGTTGTGTGCTGAATTGATTTGTTAAATTGCTTTGTCAAGTTGACTTGTCAAGTTGCTTTGTTAAGTTGTAGAGGTGCAGAGTTGTCGACTGACAAACTTGTTGAATTTGTCGATTTGCAGTGTTGTCAAGTTGTATAGTTGTTAATTTGTAGATTTGTAGAATTTGTCAAGTTGTGAAGTTGGCAAGTTGTAAATTTACAGATTTGTCTTCAGACCTTGTCCTACGCAAGGATTAGTCTGAGATGGACATGTTCTAAGTACCTGTCATAGTGATGGTAAAACTGTTGTCCAGTGCCTGGTTGACAATTGCTTTGTTGTCTAACCTTTTGTCCATAAAATAATCATGCAAAACAAAGGGTTAGAAGCGTTGGTCGTTGGAGCGACCAACGACCCTCCGATGCCTAAGTCGATAATGGTTTTGAGAGGAGAAATAAAATAAATGGACAAGAGTCAAGTTTAAGAAAGAATACATGTGGCTAGGAAAACGTAACTGGCCAACACATCATCTTTGGTAACCAAGTAACCCCATGGCATGTAGGTTTAGAAGTAATAACTTTTCTGATTAGTGGCATTCCAGCTTCTTGGGACAGGTGTCCCATCCTACTTGACAAGGGAATATGCCCCTTGCACTACAATCTTGCTTATCTGATATGGTCCTTCCCAGGTTGGGCCTAACTTACCATCATTGGGATCCTTCATGTTTTGAAAGAATTCTCTGAGAACCCAGTCACCTACCTGAAACACCTTGATTCTTACTTTTTGTTGTATCTGCGTGCCACGCCTTGCTGGTAGACTGCCATTCTAATTCTTGCTCTTTTTCTCACTTCATCAATAGTATCTATATCATGGGTTAGTTCCTCATCATTTTTATCTTCAGTCATTAAACCATACCTGGCATAGGGGACTTGGACCTCTGTTGGCATGACAGCTTCGCGTCCATAGAATATGGATAAGGGAGTATGACCAGTGGCATTCTTGGGAGTGGTCTGATCCGTCCACTAGGACAAGTGGAAGTTGCTCTATCCATTTCCCTTTAGCAGCTTCTAGGCGACGCTTTAACTGGTTTACCACAATTTTGTTGATGGACTCTGCTTGACCATTTGCTTGGAGATATCTAGGGATGGATGTGTGTAGCCCAATCTTCCACTTAGCACAAAAAGCTTTCGTGTTGTCCCTTATAAATTGTGAGCCATTATCAGATATTTTGTCCGTGGGGACACCGTGCATGCACAATATGTTACTTTTTATAAATGAAATAACTTCTTTGTCTCGTACCTGTTTGAAAGCTTCTACTTCTATCCACTTTGAGAAGTAGTCCGTCATGGCTGGCATGAAGACTTTTTGGCCAGGTGCCTGAAAGTGGGATGTAAGGTTTTAGAAGGTTGATGCTGGACAGGTGCATGTTGTTGACAGGCGTCACATCTTTTGGCGACAGGCGTCACATCTTTTGGCGACATCTGCATCGTCTTGGCACATGGTAGGCCACTAGTACCCCATCAGGTGGACATTGGTGGATAGGCTTAGTCCTGCAGCGTGGTTGCCCCTAGTGCCGTGATGAGTTTACTCGAGAACTTATCGTGCTTCTTTAGCTTCTAGACACGTGAGATAAACACCTGAAACAGATATCTTAAACAGCATTTTGAATTAGTATATAGTGGGATGCTTTCATGCGAAATGCCCTGGTGTCCTCTCCAGGAGGGAGGGTGCCATGTTTGAGCCAAGCGATGAATGGTGACATACATCCCTCAACGGGTATTGGTACTGACGAAGTTGAAGCTCCGTCATCTCCACTCTGGATTGTAAAAACATCATGCTCAATTGCTAGGGTAAGCTAGATGAACTATCGGTACGCTGGTTAACTTGGATCCTTTAAGTTAAGATTCTAAGCTGGCCAAGGTGTCAGCTTGAGAGTTCTGCTCTCTGGGTACCTGTCTTATATTACAATACTCAAATGATTTTGTTAGGAGATTAACGACATCTAAATTGGCACTCATTTTTGCATCTTTGGCGGCATAATCGTCGTTAATTTGACTAATAATGAGTAGAGAATCACATCTTACCTCAAGATGTATTACCTTTAGTTCCCTGGCTGCCATGAGCCCTACGAGTAATGCTTCATACTCAGGTTCGTTATTTGTGGCTCGAATATCGCATTGGACAGCTTGCACAATTTCGTCTCCTTCCAAGGATATAAGCAGGATACCTAGGTCAATGCCCCGGATGTTGGATGCCCCATCAGTGTAAAGCGTCAAGGTCCGATCAGAGCCGTCATCTTTGTAATAGCCTGTACTTTTAATATCCTTTATTAGGAGTTAATTATATTATTCTGTTTAATTATAATCATTTTGAGAATTTTATTTGGAGTTAAATAAAGATAACCTAGTATCATATTCTGACATTTTTTTTTTAAAGTTACCATGAATATTTTTGGGTTTCTATTTTTATAAAAGGAAAAATAAAAAGAAAATAACCCATTCTCCTATCAAAGTACTTCGTGGCTGCCTTGGTTGAAGTGAGAATGTTGTTCTCATATTCTCATTTCTCTTTTCGTGTCTTTTGGAGATTAAGCCAACCTATATGATGAGGTGTGTAATTCTCCTAATTCCACTTTATAAAGCTCTCATAACTCAAAGCTTAATTTGATTCAGCAAAACTCATCAAAAGTGATCGAAGAGTACCCCACACCCTTAAGTTTTCTCTCTCCTCTGTTTTCGTCAATCTGTTGCGCCAATTACCTCCAACCTCAAACCAAATTTTGCTCTTTTTTGCTGCATTAAAGTTGTAGATCTCTTCGAGTTAATGACTTTCGGCACAAAAATCGCCCAATTCGGAGTTCAGATGAGTTATGCCCTTCGCAAGTTCAGCACTGCTGCTGTACTTTTGGATGCGTTGCTGCTGCGTATTCTTGCTCTTTATTCTCTCATCTTGTAGTTTCTCAAATTGGACTATTCATATTATTGAAGGTATAATTTAAACCCATCTTTATCTCTATTCCCTTAAATTTGAAGAACCCATATTCATATTCCATTGGGTTTAATTCAATAACTTTTGTTAATGGTTGAGTTCAAAAACCTTGATATAATCGCAAATTTGTCAATGAATTCTGATTGCTATAATTTTGATTTTTCAAAATCAGTTTTATTTTAGTTTCCTAAAAAGGGTTTAGCTTGGATGTAGCCTCCTTTGTTGAGGAGTGTTAGTATTGTTGAAAGAATTGGAGTATCTAAAGAATGATAGTTGAAAGGAACTGTTGTTTATATTAGAGGATGATGGTTATTGGAGATTACCTTAGTATTCAACTAATGGGATAAAAAGGTTGAGCAAAGTTAATCTGTTTGATTGAAATTTAGTACGAATGGTTTTTAATTGTTATTATTGTTGTTGTGAGGTGATTAGTGGAGAATTGCTATGGAGATATATATGATTCAAGCTAAGATGAGATCAAGTTTATGATTCTTGGAGGTGTTGCATAAAATTGTTCTTGAGTTTGAGGTAACCTTTATGTTCAGCAAAATGTATTTAATGACTTTGCGTGTGTTATATTATATTTTTGATATCATACATCGCTTATAGTCATGGCCATGGTTATAGATGCATATATATGAGTTTGTTGTTAATTGTTATTAGATGATTATAAAAGAACACTCTGGTTTTGTTATCGGAAGTGTTTGGAAATTGTTATAGTTATGAAATATGATTTGAGTATGATATTGAGAAAAAAAAATTCGTACGTATTTGTTTTAGCGAATAGTGGGCAAGGTACAGGTAGAGGGAAATGATTCAGATATGAGTTAAGACCAGATAAGGTCGGATATTGTGTTATGTTATATTCTGTTAAGTTTCTGCCTGTACTTGTCATCGATTTGTGCTAAGTGATTGAGCTATGCAAGCGATAAATTTTAAAGGATGAATTATTTTTTGAACAATTACCAAATTTGTTTATTATATAAAAAGCGTTTGCGAACTAAAATCGTTTTGACGGGCTGAAGTAAAGTTACTGAGCTTTCCGCTCATTTTAGTTTTGTTTATGTTTTGTTTTCTCTTCTGTAATTGCAGGTTCGGGTTGGAAGCTCAGAGTGGATCAAAGCGAGAATTTGGTTGTTTAGTAAATAGATTAGTGATTCAGAATTTGTAATTGGAAGTATTCAAGTGCTTTATGAATAAAATATTCTGTTGTTTTGGGAATCGAGTAACGTACGCTGTAATCAAATATTGGTTTTGAAGTTGTTTGTTGTGGGCCCTGACCCACAGGTCCAGGATCGTGTAAAAGGTTATGTTTCAGCTGCGAGTAAATATAATTTAAGGTTTATCTAGTGTTGATTGTGATTAGTGTATGTTAAGCGTGATTAGCTAGCAGCTCGGAAGTGCGGGTTGTTGCAATCTTGAAGCATGTTGACTTCTTTGTCAGCAAGGGGTTGCAAGCCAGGTGTGAAATCAGATACGAAATCAGCCAAGGCCTGTGATTTAATAGCTGTCTTTGGTTCATATTGAATATCATAAGCGCTCAGCTGAATGGACCACTTCGCCATTCGCCCTGTTAGTTTTGGCTTTCGCAACACAATCTTAATTGGGTAATTAATTTTTACTATTATGGGGTGAGATTAGAAATATGGGCGTAATTTTGTAGATGACATTACCAGTGCTAGTATTAATTTTTCTAGATAAGCGTACCTGGTTTCAGCGTCAAGTAGGGACTTACTTACGTAGTAAATTGGTAGTGCTTACCATCTTCCTCCCTTACAAGAACTGCGCTAAACGCCGTTTCTGACACTGTAAGGTAGTGTTGCAACTTTTGTTACTGTTTTGGTTTGGACAGCAAGGGCGGATGGGTCAAGTATGCATTTAGATCTTGTATTGCTTGCTCAAGTTTTTTGGTCCACTCGAATTTGGTGTTTTTCCTAAGTATATCATAAAAAAGATGGCCTTTTTCTGAAGATTTAGAGATGAACATGTTCAAGGCGGCGACGTGTCCGGTTAATTTCATAACGTCTTTGGGACATTGTGGCGACTGGAGATTGAGGACTGCTCGTATCTGCTTAGGGCTTGCTTCAATCCCTTTCTAGGTGACTATGTAACCTAAGAATTTACTTGAGGAATCGCCGAATGAACACTTGGTTGGATTGAGCTTGATGTTGTATTTTCGTAGGACTTGGAAGGTTTCTTCTAGATATCCGACGTGATCAGCTGCTTTCGCGGACTTTACCATCATATCATCTATGTATATTTCCATGGTTCGCCCTATTTGCTTCTCGAACATTTTGTTGCCCAGCCTCTGGTATGTTGCCCCTGCATTTTTCAATCCAAAAGGCATAACCTTATAACAATAGATGCCCCTATCGCCTGTCGGTCATGAACGATATTTTCTCTTGGTCTTCTGGATGATTTAAGATTTGATTATAACCGCTAAATACATCCAACATGGTTAGCGTTTCGTTGCCAGCAGTAGCATCAATCATAGCATCAATATGAGGGACAGGGAAAGGGTTTTTAGGGCATGGTTTATTTAAATCAGTGAAGTCGATGCATACCCTCCACTTATCGTTCTTCTTTTTTACAACTACGACGTTGGCTAGCCAGTAAAGATAATGTACCTCTTTGATTTTACCTGTTTCGAGTAATTTCTCGATTTCTTCGTTTATAGCCTGGTTGAGTTCTGGTGCAAATTTTCTCCATTTTTGTCTGACTGGGGGATCGTCAGGGTCCGATCGTAGCTTGTGAGTGATGACATCCAGGCTTATCCCCGACATGTCGTCGTGTTTCCAAGTAAAATAATCAGAGTTAGCACGTACGAAAGTGATGATATCACTCCTTACCTTGTCGGGCAGGTCAAAGCCAATTTGTACCACTTGGTCAGGGAATTCTGGATCACACTTCATCCATCAACTCAGATTCTGACTCTACATAGCTGAGTTTTTCGGACTGCTCCTGTAATTGCAATGCAACTTCTTTCCCCGTGTTGGAAGGTTTGAGGGCAATCTTGTAACATTCTTTGGCAACTCTCTAATCGTCCTTGATTTCTTGGATGCCCCAGGGGGTGGGGAATTTCACCGTTTGATGGTAGATGATGGTATAGCCTCCATCTCGTGGATCCAGGGCTTGCCAAGAATAATGTTATAAGCACATACGCCTTTTATGACCAAAAATTTTACCTGTAGGTTGATGCCCCCTGCATAGACAGGTAATAATATTTCTCCAATGGTGTTCTTAGCCTCTCCACTGAAACCAACGAGGACTGTAGACTTCTTGACCACATCATTTTCGTTTAGACCCATTTGGACGAGCGTGTCCAGCATTATTATGTTGGCTGAGCTCCCATTATCCACCAGGATTCTTTTGATTAAGTAGGTGCCAACGGGAAGAGAGATGACTAGACCATCATGGTGCAATTATCAGGCGTCCACTGCATCCACGTCATAAAAAGTGATTGGAGGTCCAGGCTGGACGACTCGTCTCAAAGCGGGCTTGTCCGTGCTACATTCCTTGGCATATCTAGCTGTAGAGTAAGTCAAACCACAAACGTCAAATCCTCCTGTAATAACATGAATAAGTTTAACATGAGAAGGAGGGTTAGGAGGTTTTTGGGGAGCAAATGAGGATTTCTCTTTTGAGATGGTGGTCTTGGCTTTCTCGGACATGATCTCCTTGAGATGTCCATTTTTCAGGAGGTAGGAGACTTCTCTTCGAAGAGCAATACAAATGACTGTGACATGACCGATATCTCCATGATAATCACACCATTTGGATGGATCTATTCTGTCTCTTGGACGAGATGACTTACGTGGCCACTTGACTGCGTCTCCTAGCTTTGTTATATGGTTCATCAGTCCTCTAGTGCTCACGCAAAAGTAATATTCACTAGTGGAAAAAAGCCCATCCGATCCGATCAAAACCGGGCTTACCGATTTGGTTTTGGTCCGGATCGGGTAGGCTCGCAGCAGCTAGGATTGATTCAACTGATCCGGTTGTGGACCGGATCGATTAACACTTAACTGATCCGGTTATAGCTCAAAACCGGATCAGTAAGTGCAGCTAACTTATCCGATTTTCAACTATAACCAGATCCATTAAGTACAAAATTAATTAAAAAAAATCGGGCCAGACTTACTGATCCGGTTTTTTAGGGGAACTAGATCAGCTGGGTGTAACCTTTCACACAAAAAAAATATCAAGCGTGCCTTTTATACATACATATTATGTAAGTAAAGATACAGGTGTAAAGCTGGAGTAAAGTCAACTTCCCAAAATCACACAACAATCATTTTTACATTTAAACCAGAAATAGAAATTTCAGCCCTCTCTAGTGAAGTGTATCTGTCATCTGGACAATGTGCCCTCCTACCTCGAAATACCCCCCACATAAAAAATAAAGTATTCCAACCTACAAGAAAATAACAAATAACATTGACATAAATATTGACTACTAGACAACTAATTTCTTCAAAGATGACAAACACTTTACATGACCATTGACCACCCATACACTAGTGGAAAAAAAATCAAGTGCTCCGGTTAAAAACCGTACAAGTGCTCCGTATTTGACCCGTAGCAGACGTCATACGAGCACTTGAGCATTTATCAAGTGCTCCGGTTGTCAACCGGAGCGCTTAGATTCACAAGTGCTCCGGTTGTGTTAAAAACCGAAGCACTTGTAAATTTAATATGCTCAAAATAACTCGAGTGCTCCAGAGCACTTGAGCTTTGTTTTTTTAGAAGAAAAAAAAACCTGCTACCCCTACTGACCAGCAGCATGGGTAACAAGTCTTAAGAAAACTTAAGTGCAGTAGTGGAGCAACAATATAAAGTGATGCAAATGGGTTTTCCCACACCAAAAGTAAAACAGAAGCCCAAGACCTAGGCGAGACAAAGAGAGATAATTATAAATTGCTATAACAGCCTCACTACCTCAACTCCTCCAAATGAAGATTGTAGTCAAGGAAGAATTAAAATATGAACAACATTTGCAACCTTTATATATATTCCATACATCACATGCTCTAGATTTCTAGTCAACTATCAAATCATAACAAATTATCATCTAAAACAGCAGGTTCCTTTCTTCCTCCTTGTAAACTGGGGAGCTCCAAAGGGATCGGACCTGGACATCTTGCACATCCGTGATTCATTTCTTCACTACACAAACAAACAATAGAGGGACACCCAAACCGCCACATCGCATGCCATTCACTAAGAAATTTCTCCAAACTACCAACACATTTGCTTCTGTAATAATATAAAATAACCCCAACACCTACATGACTACATGGGTCATTCACAACCTGAATCACAAATCAAACCAAATTTTCTAAGATCATATGCGATAACATATGATTAATTAGCTCTAATTTATGTCAATCGATAGATATCAATTTCGATTGATAATATTATTTTCAACAAGCAAATCAGTTTCATCAGCTCTTAGTGAAAGGAGGAGGTCTAAGGATATTACCTGGGCAAGTCTTTTTCCAGCTTCATCTTCAGAGACAAAGCCCTTGGTGACAACCTTTTGAAAGGGAGGGAAATGAAATCTAAACAAGGGGATGTGTTCCCTAAACAAGCCTGTTGTCACAATACAGCAGGGGTATAGAAAAGCAAAGGTGATCCCAGTCTCTTCATGGTAACGGCGGTGGAATGCCTGACTTTGCTGTCTTTGTATGCCTTAGCACCATCAAATTCTCCACCATCTATCATACTATATTTGATTCATTTCCTCACTATGTTCAGTCAATTTCTCACATCTTATTCAATAGAATCGAGTCTGAAATGAAAATATTTCACTAAGCATCCAACGATAAGAAAATTTTCATCCTAAAGATATAAAGTGTACTTTATGCAACAAAATCAAGAGTAGACAAAAGTTGATTATGAAACAAAAGGATCAGAACTGAACATATCACCACATGCAAGAGCTAACACTTACTTCAAGTTAAAGGCTTGGTCCTAGGTTGGAGCCAAACATTGACACGGTCAAATAACTAAGGTAATATTGAGATGCAATTGAACCGAGGATCATAGATTCCACACTATCCTCACTCATTTTAATGCATCCACTATCTTCTAGATCCTCCAATGTACTCTACACTAATCTGCCACAGAGAGTTAGATTAGATCATACTGCCTCTTAATTAGAAGTTATGGCCAACAAAAAAAATTAAGTTACGAAACCATTACCTAGACAAGTACGAACTTAGGATCGTGGGACTGGCATCTTCCAGACCATAGTAAGCTGGATTAACTGTCTATTAACACCATAAATTTATGTGTATAAATAATTAGTAACAAAAGAAAGAAGAAACTTTTAATACTAGCTAGTTGTCTTATGCCAGGCACTAACAACGTAACACTTCCGATGCAAGTTACTTAGGAAAAGAGAAGAATTTAATAACACGCGTAATATGTAGAGGGGGTGGGGAATACAGGTACAAGAACAGCATGAGCATGATGGTGATAGCTGCATTCAACCAAATCATGAAGCAGTTTACATTAGCCCATCTAGAAGGTCCACTTGACTTGTGAAATATTCGTAGTTCGCAAACTTATGGATAGATAAACTCAACTCTATAGGGTGAACCAGAGATAAACAAAACACAACCAACAATATGTCATGTATATGTTGTTATATATAAATGATACTCCCTCTGTTCTAAATTAAATAAAACACTTGCACATTTTAAGTCGATTCAAAATAAATGAAACGTTACTTCATTTGGCATTTACTTCTCTCTATCGCTCTCGTCATCACTTAGGTCCCTCTTTTTATTTCTCTCTATCTCTCTCCTCTCCTGAATCCCCGTGCCTCCCCCCTATATTTCATTTATTATAGAACGAAGTATATATAGTGTATATGAACTATGAAGTGTAAATTCTTGTTATTGTCCTTATAAGAAAAATAGGGTGATGGCTGAAGTGGGTGGAAGAGATTAGATGGACACAACCATAGTATACGCACACATCTGAGTAAAAAGCTGCTGCAAACAAGACTTGAGCACTTATTATACCTAAGAGGACAGGTGAGTTTCAGTTAAGTAGCACAAAACAAGACAGGAGATAGCTAAATGACCAGTCTAATGATTCTAGATAATGAGAAACTCAATCAATAACAGATCACAATTCACATACAATAGATGGTAATAAGGGCAAAATTACCGGTCTTCGATAAAAGTAAGTCCAGGTCAAGTAGTGAATGGCATCCGCTTTGTGAGAAATTGTGCCATAAACAATTTCTGCATTATTGTGATTATGCAACTGCTCCCTCAAACTACTCTCAACTGGAAAAGGTTTATACAGAAACTGCGATTAGAATAAAGCAAAAGCTTGTAAGCCAATAGGAATTCAGTAAAATGCAATTTTAGGATACAATTTCAAAACAACACATATATAACCTTTTGTAGAACCTCTTTTTCGGTTCATGAACCAAAATGACGGCTTTCCCGTGCTGGTCATATTGAGGTCAACCTGTACGACCCATCATTTGCAAGATATCTGTTAGGAAAATCAACATATCTTTTTGATTTCCAATCAAAATATTTTGTTCCCATCATTTACAAGATATTTGTTAGCAAAATCAACATATCTTTTTGATTTCCCATCAAAAAATTATGTTCCCTGCATTTAAACATGGAAAGTCATGTAATTAACATGAACTGATACTCTAGAGCAGAGGGTAGTAAAGAAGAAGACCAAGGGAAACAAGGACAAAAGTTGAATTGCTTAGAAAATGGTCATGTCTCGTGGAAGTGGAATTTGTGACAATCAGCCATCAATTTTAGATATTATTTGTTGGATGAGGGTTATGAGTCCAAGATCTTATAGTAAATCCTGTTACATGCACCATCCATTAGAGAGAAAGGGAAAACTAATAGTCTATAGGCATAAACCGCCTTCTTTATGAACAGCGACACAACTATATACTTCAAACATTAACTCCTTATTAGTAAAGGTGAAATCTGTCTTTTACAATAGTAATAGTCCTATAACATTCTTTCCATTAACATGATAAAAAACTTGACGAAAAGGCAAACTAGTGTGCACATCAAAATGGTTACTCCAAGCTGCCAGTTCCTAAATGGCTAAATCATCCCACTACAACTTCACAAAAAGGAAAATATGAAGATGCTAAAAACTAACTCCTAGTTGGTCTTCATTATATGCATAAGACTTTCAGCATCAAGGCATGCATCAGAACCCCATTGTAATCAAAGAGATTGCAGACACAAACAATTCCAAGCACACAAAATAGAAGAAATTCAAAAATTTTGATTGAATATAACAAAATCAACATCAAGGCATCAGATCTAAAGGCATAATAAGATAAACATATACATTACATCAAAAATAAAAGAACAATTATATAATTAGAATGCATACACCAAAACAAAATGAAAAATCACAAAACTGATCAAGATCCAAACCACAACAAAATAGTAGACTAACATGAAATCCAAAGAATTAAACAAAAGATTCAAATCAACATACAAAATGGAAAACAGAAACAAAAAGAAATCATATAGAAGAAAGTCACAGAAAATGCGAAACCAAGAATGAACCAAAAAACCCCAAAAATTGCAGCAAAAAATTTCAATTGAAAACCCTAGGGAGAGAAAATTAAGGCTTATTATGCTGGTGTTGAATAATAAGAGTGAAGAAGACGAAGAGGAAGGAGTATAGAGAAAGAGTTTGAACCGTTTCACAAAAACCCAACATATTAACCTAATATACATTCAGTTCCAGATTTCAAGTCAAAAACTTCGACATTTAGCAAAAATAAGAAACAAGAGAAGTAAAAAAAAAAACCTAAAAGTCGACAAATAAGAAGAAAAAAAATGAAAAGTGTGAGATACCCTAAGTAGCAGACGGTGGCGCGATAACCGGCGGTGGCTTCTCAGTTCGTCTTTCTCGATTGGTCAATGCTTTCTGGCCTCTCTTTGGTGGTCAATGCTTTGGTTTTGTGGGAGGACAGCATCGGAAATTAGCTAATCCAAGTATCAACCTATCAAAGAACTAATCCAAGTATCAATCCATATAATTACTGAAATTTGGTAAAAAATTATGAAAATTGAAAACACTCACCAGTCGACAGTGGTAGCCTCATGCGCAGCAAAAGCGAGTGCAATCTGAGGCGGGGATTTCGGAATTACGAGCAGTTGAGGTATTGAAGAACCCTGAGAACGACTGAGGGAGCAATTGAAGTATTGAAGAAACCAATTGAGAGGACGACTGTGGTATACGGGAGAGGGAGGGATGACGGAAGCGAAGGATGAGGGAGGAGGTTCAGCGGAAGGAGGGACGGAACGAGCGCAGTAGTTGAGAGAGAGTCCGATTGAGGGAAAATCAAAGTGGGCAAAGTATATCTATAGTCAGAAAATTAATTTTAAAAAGTAGATTAATTATTTGGAGGAATTCACAAGTGCTCCAGTTGACTTGTGAATCGGAGCACTTGACATCAAGTGCTTCGGTGGAATTTTCAACCGGAGCACTTGTGAATTTTTTATATTAAAATTTTGACAAGTGCTTGGGTTGATTAGTCAACCGAAGCACTTGACAAGTAGCACAAGGAGTTTTTTCTACTAGTGATAGGCAAGAAGGTTAATTAAGAAATTTGTAGGAAAAATAGAAAACCTTAAATTGACAGGTAATACAGATGAACTTCACAGGACACCAAAAATATAAATTTGCATATATATATGCAGATGAACTTCACAGGAGAAGCAATACACACACAAGAAAATAGTCATGGAATAGAAATTTATAAGAAAGCTTAGTTCAACCTCATTTTGTCACTCAAGGATAGAAGTAAACTAAGATCTGAAAAATACAAATGTTTCGAATAACAAAAGTAAGCAAAAGTTGAGGGACAACAAGTTGTAAAGGTATTTACAACTCGCACCGCACCCTATTTGGCCAAGAGACTTGGGGAAGGCACTGAGCTAATAGTATGTTATGTTATCGCATAGAAGGTGGTCGTTATAGACACTTTTTGACCATTATAGCCTCCAAGCCACCAAGATTGATACTCATGAAACTATTTCAACATTATAGAAGGTAAAATATGTAATTTTCGGAACTTACACTGTGATATATGAGCAAGGTGGTTCGATGGGAATATAAGGAGTTCAACCCCATTGATAATTCCTCTGAGAGCTAAGTCATTCTTCATCATATACTCTAACAAGATCTTGTAACTCCTTGAATAGCTGTGACACAAACAACATAGGCGTCAAAAAGAAAATCGAAGCACATATGCCAATTAAACACCAACTGTGCAAATACAAGAAAAACATAAACAGACACAAACCATGGCATCCTGAGACTTATGAACCAAATGGCATCCAGTGCAGTACAATATATCCAAGTACCTAAAGTAGCCATGGCATCCTGAGACTTATGAACCACATGGCATGCAGGCATTGACAAACTAGTCAATTTTCCATCAGATTGAGCATTCTTGTAATCACGACTATTGCGTACGGTTAGAGTTGAGGTGTTATCAACACAAGAGAGACGCTTGGTAGAATTTGCTACTGTTTGAACAGGAAATGAATCCAATTTGATTGAGTTCTTTCTTTCAAATGAAGTACGGTCTCTTACTTGCTTCTGACCTTTTAACTTCTGAACAAGAGCACATTTTGGGGAGAGTATTTTAACTTTTGGTTCACTAACACTTGAACGACCTAATCCTTTGAAAGACATAGATTTCGCAATCAGCTTTCCTTACCCATCCTTTGCATCAACTCCTTGCTTTTGCTTTTGAACAACTTCTTCTGAAACCTTTATGTTTGCCTTTAAATTAACGTTAAAAAAATTTGACTTTAAAAGATTACCTGGAGCAAAGAGTTAGAGTAGTGATGAAAATTCTTTCTCTCATCATAGATTGAGCAGTTTGACTCTTACGGTCTTCAATCTACATGCGAATGTTTTTTTGTATATCAATATATTAAATCAATGGTTAAATTTGTTTTGAAATGGAGAGAGTAGATGATAATGTCATGACATTTAAGCACAATGACAGCATATGGCAAAGCAACACAGACTTAAGCATTAACTTTTCCCAAAGTCACGGTACTCCAGATCACCCAATATGGTCTAAGCTCTTTACAAAAGCAAATTAAAAACATGTTTTAACTTTGAGTTGTCTGGTATTAGCAGACAAATTCTTTCTTAATAGTTCAACTCATTTCTCAAGAGTGTTGCTCCAGAGAATAAGCATCTTTCTCTCACAATATTGCATTAAAAATAATCAACCATTCAATCAGAAATTTATCATAACTTTGAGCCACAAGTAAAAGATTATATTCTTTGAAAATAGGAAGCGATATTCCACATGAAATATGCATTGTTCTAGGAAATAATTGGGTTAAGTTACATCTCCATTCAGACATAACGCAGACCAACATCTTAGTTTAGACTTATCCATCTAAGTTTCCGACTTACATTACACATGATCGATGTCGTGGAATGCAACGGCTAATATGGCTCGGCTAATATGGCTCGGCTCCAATCAGTTGTGCATAAGAATAATCAGCAAAATTCAGTTTTAATTAGCTAAGAACAAGAGTGTTGTATCGTGAACAGTAATGGTAGAGTAAGCAGCAACCAGTAGCTGAAATATATTTTTTGTTTTTTTTGCTAAATATGTGAGATTTTCATTCATTCAAACAACTTCATACAACCAAACCTAACTCAACTCCAAAAAAACCAACTAGGTTGGACTCTTTGGAGAAGAGCAGGAACCCAACTATCTAAACATCATAAACCATTGTTGATCTCTACTAGTGATTCTCTTAGGCATAACAGCATTTATTCTAAGTCTAATTTCACTTTTCATTCTCTGAACACTACTACTAATAGTAGCCACACTATTGTTCCAATAACAGTCATTCCTGCATTTCCATACATGTAAACCACAGCAGCTATGCCAACTAAGATCACCTGCTTCTGAAATTTGGACTTAAAGCTTCTACTAATCCATCTGCAAATCTGTTGTAAATCCAGAGCAGCAGTAGTAATACCCAACCAGGTCTTGATCTCTTGAATACACCCAGTTGTAGTTACATTTAAAGAACAAGTGTGGATGATTTTCAGTTTGCAATCCACATATCAGACATTGATCTGTATCACTGATACCTATTTGTTTCAATCTTTCTGTTGTCTGTAATTTTTCTTTGTACAGCCAGCCAAATTATGAACCTATATTTAGGTACACTTAGCCTGTTCCAAACCACTTTCCCCCAAGAAACTCGCTCCTGAGCTCCATTAATCTTCCCATAAACATCCTTCACTGAATATTTATCCATTGTACTCAATTCATCTCTTGTATAAAAAGCTTTCATAATTTCTTTCACTTGGCACACTTGCTTCCAATACCAGCTAGCATCTGGCTTAGGTGTATATGACCACCAATCAGTGTTCTTAATGTACACTGAATAGACCCATTTAATCCAAACATTATCTTGTTTGGAAGAAATGGCCCATACATACTTCCCCATACTGGCTATGTTCCATTTTTTCACATTTTTAAAGCCCAATCCTCCCTCATTCTTGTCTTTACAAACTTGCTCCCATGCTACATAACCAGGTTTATGACTGAAATAATTACCACTCCACAAGAATGCTCTACAAATTTTCACCACATCTTGTAAATTTTTTTGAGGTAAAACATATACCTGTGCCCAATACCTGTGTATACTAATGAGTACTGAATTAACCGTTTGAGCTCTAGCCATGTAGGAAAGATTTCTGGAACTCCAGGTCTTTATCCTAGCTACCATCTTCTCTAATAAAATCTCACATTGACTAGCCGAAATTCTCTTGGAGCAGATGGGTACTCCTAGATATTTAAATGGTAGTTTACTGAGAGTACTGCCTGAAGCAGATACAATCCTCTGAATTTCATCCTCTAGCATGCCACTTGTGTACATAGCTGATTTCTGAGCATTTGCATTCAACCCAGAATTCTTTGAAAAGAGCTTAAAAGCACCTAACAAGAAATGAATTGAAGTAAATTCTCCTTTGCAACAGAGAATCAGATCATCAGCAAAACACAAATGTGTGAGCTTTAATTCCTTACATCTAGGATGGGATTTGAATTGTGACAGCTCACTCATCTTATGTAATACTCTTGACAAGTATTCCATACAAATGACAAATAAGAGGGGAGACATAGGATCACCTTGTCTCAGCCCCCTCTTAGTAGGGAAAAAACCTTTCATTGACCCATTTATAAGCAAAGAAAACCTGGGTATTGTCACACATTCCATTACCAGCTGAATGAACTTCATAGAGAAACCTAATTGCTCAAGCATTTGCTTCAAAAATTCCCAACTAACAGTGTCATACGCCTTTTGGATATCAATCTTCAACAAGCAACTTGGAATCACATTCTTCCTCCCATAGTGCCTTACCAGGTCCTGAACAACCATGATATTATGTGCAATATATCTTCCATGTACAAGCCCTCCTTGATTTTCTAGAATCAATTCAGGAAGAATGTCTCTCAATCTGGTGCATAACACTTTTGTTATACATTTATAGATAGTATTGCAACAAGAGATTGGCCTGAATTCAGCAACTGTCTTTGAACATTTGACCTTGGGTATCAATGTTATGGCAGTAGCATTCACTTCTTTCAACAAACTACCGTTCTGCAAAAAATCTTTTACAGTTTCTACCACTTCAGTTCCAACCACATCCCACACATCTCTGTAAAAATATGTCCCAAAACCATCAGGACCAGGTGACTTTTCCCCTGGAATAGAGAAAATAGCAGTTTTTATCTCTTCAGATGTATAAGGGGCCTTTAAAATTGCTTTGTGTTTCTCAGTTACAACTGGACCACACTGAATCACTTGTGCTAAAACATCAGTTCTATCAGATGTACTGCCTAGTAACTGATTATAGTAAGCTAAGAAAGATTCAGTAACATCATTAGCATTATCCTTCCAATTTCCTTCTGCATCATATATGTTATAGATATGATTATGCATCCTTCTAGCTTTTATACTCTGATGAAATAAGGCTGAATTTTCATCTCCATATTGTACCCAGCCCATCTTTGCTTTCTATTTTAAAAACTCCATATGAGCAATTGTTTCAAAGAGTAATCCTGCACTGCAAGCAACTCTTGATTTCTAAGCTGCTCATTATGAGGGTTCATATGCATTCTTTTTTGAGCCTCCATCATATCATGGAGAGCCTTGACTTCAGCTGCTTGAATCTCAGAAAAACCAGTTCTATTCAACTCCATCAGTGTTTGCTTGACTAGCTTTAATTTTTTCATGACTCTAAACATCTTAGAGCCTTGAATATTCACTTCCCAAGCCTGCTGAACAATGTTTCTAAACTGTGGAGCAGCTTTCCACATAGTATAATACCTAAAAGTTTTACCTCCTGTATCCTCCCTAGGATATACGGTAATGAGAGCAGGAGAATGATCAAATTCCCCCTCCTCTTGAAAACATGCCTCAGCTGAAGAGTAGACTTCTTGACATCCACTGTTTGCCATTACTCTATCCAACTTTGAAAATACCCTCTGATCCCATGTTTGCTTATTGTTCCATGTATAAAAATGCCCTGAACATTTTATGTCCCCCAAAGCACAGTCTACCATACAAGCTCTTATGTCAGCCATTTCCACCTCTCTTACTTGTGACCCAATTCTTTCATCAGGGTTCATCACACTATTTAAATGCCCACACAATAACCAGGGTTCCTGTGTATTTAACTTCCTCAAATCTTCCCATAATTTCAACCTCCCACTTCTATCATTATATGCATAGATAAAAGTACAATAAAATCCAACACTCCTATTTAAAGGCTGAACAAAACAATGTATAAGCTGACTAGAAACACTTATAATACTCACAGTGAAACTAGTTGCTTTCCATGCTACCATGATTTTACCTCCATCATGAACACTTGAGTTGGAAGTAAAACACCATCCAGGGAACATTCTTTGATAAAGGCTACTAATATTCTTAGCCTTTACCTTTGTTTCAAGGAGGCTCACTAGGCCTGCAGAATGACTATTAAAATATGCTTTATCATCATTGTGCTTTTTGACCAAATTAAGCCCCCTCACATTCCAGCAAATGATCCTATCCATTAGGATGAGGAGAGATCCGCCCTCCTGCTGTCTGCTGCTCCATTCCGATTCCAACATCACCAATCATCTCATCTGTGTTTTCACCTTCCATGTTCAATGCCTGAAAAGTGTTTGTAGTAGCAGTAGATTTGACTGCAAATACCCTCACCCTAATAGGCTTCAATGCTCTCTGGAACCCTTCTTGGTCAACCTCTCCCAATATAGGCTCAGATGGCTTCTTGTTTCTATCACAGACTGGACTTTCTTAGGTACCCAAACCTTCTTCACTTTCTTAATTCTGCAACTTTGAGTATCATGTCCAATCCCTTGACAATTACCACATATACTAGGCTCCCATTCATAATGCACAGGCACCTCTGTAAGATTGCCATATTCATTAACAAAAGAAATTGAATCTGGCAAGGAATGATTCAATTTCACTTCTACAAGAATTATGGCATATTGCAACTTCTCTTTGTTTCTTGTAGCTTCATCTCTCTTAACTGGATCACCTATCTGCCCAACAATCTTATGTAGTGTTTTCTCACCCCAATACTTCAATCCCAACTTTAATTGTACCCAAATTGGCAGCATTTGGATATCATCCTTCTCAAAGTCCATATCAGGATGCCATGGTTTCATAATTACAGGCTTATTATCAAAAAAATAATGCCCCTGTAACACAGAATCTCTAGAATCCATAGCATTGAATCTAACCAGAAAAACACCCTTCTTAACAACAGCTACTTTATCTACTTTGAAATTCTTCCAAACTCTTCGAATAAAGCCTTCCATAACCTGAATGGGTGGATTTGCTCCTATGACATAGCAAACTAATGAAGAATTCCAATAGTTAATCTACTCTTCTATATCCTCCATTTCTATTCGTACCGGTTCCAACTCATTCTTATTCATTAATTCGATATCATTCTCAATTTCAATTTCATGAACATTATCAATGTCATTAACATTCTCAACATTAATTTTGTTATCCAGTGCAGTAGATTCAAATTGTTGTAAAATGGGTACATTATTCGTACCTGAATCAATATCTGGATTTCTTCCAGGAGGTTTCGAATGCAAGGATTGCAGCCAGTCATTAAATGTTGTGCGAATTTCACTATGTTGTTGGATTTGTTGAATTGAAGCTTTTGGCGTCAAAACTTCTCCAATTCCCAGTCCAAAATCTATCGCCTCAATCCCCATTATTTCATCAATTGAATGTGTTTTCAATGCCTATGAATCCGAAGAAGGGCCACGAGGCTTTTCTGTACCTTTTCCATGATTAGAGTTTCGAGATTTCTCACCTAATTTCCTTGCCATGGCGACGGCGTTGGATAATAAGAGGGTGTTCTTATCATGCACCGAGAGAAAACATAGGCGGGAAAAAATCGGTTCTGAAGTTCATCAGCTGAAATATCTTCTTAGTATAATTTTCTACAAGAAAAACATTGAAAAAAAAAAAAGGAAACTTGAGTGAGCACGCAAACATGTTAAATCAATTGTACATCATCAAGCACCTGACCCTGCAATTATAACATACCATTTGAAAGCATAAGATAAAGCATGTGAAAGTAACTAAAAGAAGGTCAACTTTCATCTGTTGAAAATTTATTTTCCATTGTCTCATCTTTTTCCCATTTTCAATTATTCAGGTTTGAAAGAAAGGACGCAATTACAATTTAATTGAAGGCAAGTTGGTATGATATAGATACATCCAAGTCCATAGGAAGACCAGAATAGTAGCATCGTGCACCATAGCAAAGCATACCATTAGCCTAGCTCAAGATACTTAGATCTAATATCAAACCATAAAGCAACTCATACACAATTATCATAGTACAGTTAAAGTTCACATTTTCATCAGCTCAACTACATTATTATATATACTTAAAAGTTAATATAAAGTTTAATTAGATCCCATCAATAATTAAATTTAAACTAATAAAAAAACCCAATAAAAGCAATGAATTTTATGCTCTTGTGAAATTACGAATGCACCGAAACCGACAAAATCATGAACTAATTACTGCAATTAATACAATAACAAGCAAAAATCACATTTTCCTCAATTAAAACTCAAAAGCTAATCCTTTGTACTAATGTTTTAAAACTCAATTAAAATAAAAACGTATACTAACATAAATCCAAAACTTTTAAAAAAAACATATCAACAAAAAAAATTAAAAATAAAAACAGATTGAACAATTTCATAACAAATCTAGGGCACAATTCTCACAAAGAAATTTCAATCGAACAGCGAAAATCGAAAAAACCATAGCATAATTCAAAACCCTTAAAAACGAAAAAAAAGGATTGAAATCGCATCTAAATATCATTCTAAACCCTAAAAAAACGAAAAAAATATTTAAGATCGCAACTAAACTAAAAAACGAAATGAAACAACTTACTGATGGCAAGAAAACGAAACGAAATCGCATCAATTGAAATCGCCTCGCTGAGTTGTTGGTCATCGCTGATGGCGTTGTTGGTGAAGAGAGGAGGAGATGAAGAGAGTGAGATGGCGGTGCTGATGGCGGTGAAGATCGCATCCTTTGTTTTTCGGTAGGGCGTGAAGAGTGGAGGAGAGGATGATATACGAGAGTTGAGAGATGAAGGGGATGAGGAGATAGATGAATTTCGTCGGTTAGGGTTTAATGGGAGGAGAGAGATGAGAGATGAGAGATGAAAGGCAGTGGAGTGTTATGTTGAGGAGAGAGATTGAGAGGAGAGGGGTCTGGTAGGGTGAAATGAGAGAGAGGGGTCTGGTAAGTGAAGCGAGAGAGGAGAGGTTAGACCGTTTATTTTGGGTCGTAACTGATCCGGTTGGGAAGAACCGGATTAATTAATGAAAACTGATATGGTTTTCCACCCAACCAGATCAGTTAATTGACCCAAAATTTAGCGCCCATAATTTGGTGGATTTACTGATTCGGTTTTGAGAGAACCGGATCAGTTTTGTTGTGTCATATAAGGTTTTTTCCACTAGTGAATCCTCTATCTTTTGGTGATGCTCGGGCTCGTCTTTCCATTCTGGCACGTCGTCTTCTACTGCAGTGACATATTGATCATTGCTTGGTCGGTCATATGGCTTCGGTCTGCTGTCGCGTCGTCGATTCCTGGTGTATTTTCGGCTAGACCGCTCGGGCTCAGAGGGGTCCTTTCTGGCTTCCATGTCTTCTTCTAGACAAACTTGGGCAAGAGCTTTGTTTAATGCATCTTCTAATTCCGCACATGGATATTTGGTTAGATATTTGTAGAGGTCAGAGTCTCCGTACAATCCTTGCCTGAATGCTTCGATGGCGGTAGGGATGTCACAATTAGGAATGGACACCTTTTCTTTGTTGAAACGATGGATGTAATCTCTGAGACTTTCTCCATAGCACTGGACGGCGCGGTACATGTCACTTGTTTACATCTGGACTTTCCACCTGGTAAACTGCTGGTTGAACATATTTTGGAGCTCTGCGAACGAGGTGATGCATCCATTTGGTAGATTAGTTAACCAGTCTAGGGAAGGACTAGACAAGGTTTACCTGAACCCTTTGCACAGACTAGCTTCTCTCTATCACGAGGGATAGGGATGGTCATCATCCTTTGCTTGTACTATTTGATGTGCTCTCATGGATCAGTGGTCTCGTCATATAACTGAATGTTTTGCACGCTGAACCTTTTGGGGATGTCGATGTTATCAATATGATCTGCATAAGGCGAGTCTGCGTAGCTATTTGTCTTAGCCTTTGCTATGGCAGAGGTCATCCCTGAGATCTTATTAATCATTTCTTGCAAGATGGCAAACTTATGCTCCATGGCCTCATTCATGCTACCGAGGACAGGTTCGAGGAATTCCTTCCCTGGTGGCAGATTTGGGTTAAATTGGACATGTGACGCTGAGGCTCTTAGCCTTTGAGTGACAGGCACACTGATGGATTGACTCATAGGGGGTACATTTTGAGTGAAGGCGACAGATGGAACTCTAGGAGGTGGAGGAGGCAAAATTTCGGGAAAGGTGATACAAGTTCGGTTGGGAGTATTGGACACGATGACATTTTTGGAGGAGTTTTGACAAGGAGGTGCATTCGGCACCGATCGAAATGACGATCCAAATGTTGGAAAGGTTGAAGGAGTTTGAAAGCGATTCGAACTAAGTAGGTGAGTCCCATCTTCGACCAATGTGAAATCACTATCTAAAAAGGTCAGACCAGGGCATGACACTTGAGGTGTCATGATTTGTGAGATGACAGGGGTGAGGACCTGAGGAACATTGTGGTACAGACAGGCTCCGAGGAGAAGTAATGGTATCCATATCAAGGTGGGTTGTCGCACCTTCGAGGTTACGACGTGCCTGGCGGCGAGAAGATGATGTCGCCATGGAAACAGTATATTGGACTTGGCCGCGCAGGACATCATTTTCTTTCTGGAGAATATCGATTTTTCATTGAGGCGCTTCCAGATTTCTTCCAAAGAGGAAGGGATGTTTCCGGTCATAGTGATATTTTTTGAACAAAAAGATTTGTCGAAGCACTTTTTAGACTGAATGCCCCACGGTGGGTGCCAAATTATTTTGGATAAATTTTACCAAGGAGGATTAATCTATCAAGAATAGTTAGGCAATCAACCTAAGTGCTAAATAATAGATGAATTGAGAATATTGACTGTTATATTATTGTAAGTATAGCTGTGGAAATACAAGAGTATTGCATAGAAGAAGAGTAGAATAGTTCGTAAAATTGATGCCTTATACTTGGCTAGCTACATATATATTGTTCTATTTATAATGAAATAACCTAATTAAGTTACCGTCATTAGTTGTAACAAATGATAGATATTATAGCTGAAGACCCCTTAAATTATGGCAATCTTCTTCCTCTTTTATCTCAACTGCATAACGGATGGTGATTTTATTCAACACGGAATATTACCACGTGCTTGACGGTCATGTAGGCGGAATCTGGACATGTCCTTATCTCTGGGCATGCCGCAAAAGCTGGTCAGGTACAATCTGAATTTTACCGAACAACAGTTATTTAGCAATAGGATCAGCCATATGTACAACTACGTCTGGAAACTCCATTTTGACATGCTTAGCGTGGTTCATATGTTGTCCCAGACTCCCACTACAGTGTACTGAGAGGAGATCCATGTTGCTGTTGGAGAATATGAGCTGGTTTAGAAGGCTCTTTCATAGTAATTCTGTCGTTGTTTAGCATGAATACAACAACAGATATAGTTGGTCTACTTGTTGGAATTTCTTGAACACATAACACTGCGATCTCGATGCATCTCAATATTTGAGTTGTGTCTCTCTCTGTTCTTTGTAGTGTTCTATCTACGACATCCAAGGCCGTACCCTCGGACCACTTTCTCCTTACCTATAGTAGAGAAAGAAATTCAAAATTACTTTGTTGTATAAGGGATTACAAATGCAATATACAGGCAGTACATTATTACACTTAAAATTCAGCAAGCTTATGTTAGGAATTAGATTGGATCAAACTCAATTCTTTTGGAGTAGGAATTAACGGATTATCCTTTTTTCCCCTAGCCCTAAAAAATATGACCAGTTAAGTGAGACTAGTTGACTAACAAGAGGTGCTAGTCTAATAGGGTTTTGTTTTTATCTTTAGCATACAAATAGAAAAATTTATTTGTTATTAGCTGGTTTAAGAGGCTTGTATATTGCTCTCTGTTGAGTATTTACTTGCTTCGGATGATTGTGTTTAATAAAATTAGATAAACCATCACCAAAACATTTATGTCGTCTCTATGCAATGAATTAATTTTGCTTTCCTTTGTGTATTTTACGCATCTTTTGATGCTTCATGTCAACCTTGAAATGTGGGTGAGAGAGATTTCTGAGGCAATACCATTTTACGTTGGTAGGAATAAAATTGGTAATGAATTTCATTTTCTTTCTCTAATCAAATTTCATGATTTCTAGAGTAGAAGTTTTCTCATCGTGTTGTAAATCCACATAGAAAACAAAGCATAATATTTTAGGCTTTTAGCTCCCTACCAAAGTAGGACCCGGACCCCTGTTTGTAGCACAACATTTTCATACTTACATAGCACAGAAGTTCCTCATTTTCTCCCTCTAAAGAGCCACTGATCATTTGGCCACTTACGATTTCCAGGATTAAGACACCAAAGTCGAAGACATCAGACATAACTGAGAATTGCCCATGTTGCACATATTCTGGAGGCATATATCCACTATAAATGGTAAAATGATGTTAGGACTATTTTGTAGAAGTAATTCTTATAGAACTATAAGTAGTTGAAATATGATGAAAATATCCTAACTTAATAATAAATTTGACATTTTTTCATTCTCAGCACTTACTAAGTACCCTTTGCTGAGATTGTTGGGCCTTTGGCTTGATCCGCGTGCACATGGCTCGCCTTGCTAAAGTTTGAAATTTTCGGTTTCATCTTTGCACTTAAAAGTATGTTGCTAGCTTTAAGATCTCGATGGATCACCCTTAGCTGAGAATCATCATGCAAGTAATGGAGTCCTCGTGAAAGTTCATGTATAATATTGTATCTTGTTTCCCAATCCAAAGTTGCACGCTTAAAAGGATCTGCAAGTAACTAAATTGATAGTAAAATCCTTAAGCTAATACGTTCAGTTTATAAACGTCATCCGAACATACCGTATAGAAACCAATCAAGGCTTTCATTAGGGAGGAGCTCTTATATTAGAAGTCTCAAGTCCTTCTCAATGTAGAAACCTAAGAGTTTTAGGACGTTTTTGTGTTGAAGGTTCGTCAACAAAAGAAGTTCATTGTCAAATTGTAGTTCAACATCTCTGCTTGTTTTCAATAGCCTCTTAACTGCGATTTCTTGTCCACTGGGAAGCATGCCCTATATTTAAGAGATACAAAGCGCAAAATTCATATAAGAGAACTGTCTGAATTGATTCTACGTACTTGGCTGTTGTTACGACTATTTGATGATATTAAAGATAATTGATATATACCTTATATACTTTGTTAGAATTGCTCTTCCCAAGCCTTTTTGCATCAGAGAAGTCATTTGTTGCAACTATTATTGCACCGAAATCAAACCGCATGTAGTCCACTCATCTTATTTCATCAGTACCTTTGTGGAAAAAGTGCAGTTCACGATTTAGTTTAAGGTAACAAACGAGAACATACTAAGCTTCCAATTTAAAATATGTAGCACAATTTGTATCATAATTGTACTTACTTTCAGCTTCTTTATGCGCCTTTCTTCTTCTTGCAAAACAATAAAATAAGCTGACAGAAATGAATAATGCAACCACGATGCCAACAATGATATAGACGACCCTCCCTGCAAACAAAAGTACTTTTTATTAATGTATGTCAGTGTTGTAATTATCTCTCAAATGCAAATGCTTTGATGATATTTCCTTTTAATTTACTTGCAACACGGGAAACAAGAAAGTTAGATAGTGAAAAGAAGGGAACCACAAAAGTTATGGGTAAACCTAAAGTCTTGGATGTAACTATTAGTCTGTTATACCATAGTTTATGGTGTAACAACTTACAAGTTACTACTTCTTTTGTAAAATATATACTCAAATGACATAAAATAGATGATAAAATGATATAAGATTTATGTCATTATTTGTATAGTCCATGTCATTTTTATTGAGATTTATGTCATTATGTGTCATTATGTATGTGTGAAGTTTTGTTACACAATAAGTTATAATGTAGTATGTTACACCCAAGACGTACTCATGGGTAAATCTATTTTAAAACAAAAAAGTGTGCAAATATAACAAGTATTGTCACATTTCCTTTTTATGGAACTGCAGCAAATATTTATTTGAAACAGAGAAAGTAAATGACACCATACTAGGCAGGGGTAGGATAAAGTTAGCCAAAACACTACGCCGGTCGGCAACTCTGACGATACAACTCTACAATTTCTAGATACGAAAACACCACTAGAAATTAATAGAGAAGAAACCTTGGATACAAAACACCACGAAGGGGTAGGGAGATTACACTCAACCTAAACAACACTCAATGTGTTTGATGATTTTTGATACAAACAACTTGCCTTCCGTCGTTTATATCCATTGCTATTTATAGCCTTAGTTCAAATACTATTACAACAACATAATTAATGGAAAATCAGAATGGGAAGCACAAAGTCAGCATACTTGTGCTACGAGAAACAATTTTCTACCATTGCAAACATAAGGTGGCTATAAGGGGTGGTAGGTGGTTGTAGGGGGTGGTAATAGGGAGGTGCTTTTTTGTCAAATATGGCATTTTTCTTTGTCAAACTCCCCCTATTGGAGAAGACTCGACCTCGAGTCTTTGCTCTTTCTCATCCTCATAATATGGAGACAAATCTACAACATTGAAGGTTGCGGAAACATTATATTCCCCTGGAAGCTCAATCTTGTATCCATTTTCTCCAATCCGTTCTAACATCTTGAATAGTCCATCAGCTCTAGGTTTCAGCTTACCATGTGGTCCTCGTGGAAACCTTTCCTTTGTCAGGTGAATCCAAACTAAATCGTCTTCCTTAAAAGCAGCTGCTTTGCGAAATTTATTCGCTTGCGCTTGATAATGTTGATTTTGCCTTATGATCTGGGCTCGAACTTTCTCATGTAAACTCTTAATCTCTTTAGCTCGTTCATCAGCGTCACTACTAAAGTGGTGAGGGGAAGGTAACAGGGCTAGATCAACCGGTGTAGTTGGATTCTTACCGTTTACGATCTTGAAAGGACTTTCACCAGTAGTTTGACTAGGAGACCAATTATAGGCGAATTCAGCTTGAGGTAGCATCACATCCCATTGTCGGAGATTCTTATTGACAAGGCTTCTCAACATGTTTCCAAGAGTCATGTTGACTACTTCAGTTTGACCATCAGTTTGAGGATGTGATGTAGAGCTAAATTGTAGCTTAGTTCCCAATTTGCGCCACAGAGTCCTCCAAAAATGACTCATGAACTTGACATCTCGATCTGAAGTGATGGTCTTTGGAATACCATGTAGACATATAACCTCACAAAAATAAAGATCAGCAATTTGTTTGGCATCATTGGTCTTATTGCATGGAACAAAGTGAGCCATTTTCGAAATCGATCTACCACAACCATAATGGAATCTTTATTTCGTTGGATACGAGGCAATCCAACAACAAAATCCATGCTAAGATCTTCCCATGGGGCATCCGGCACTAACAATGGCGTGTAAAGACAAGTGTTTTGACCACGAGCTTTCGCAATATGACATGCACAACATCTCTTAAGATATCGATCAAATATCTCGGGTCATGTGTGTCCAATAGAAGTTTTCACCGACAATGCTCGATGTCTTGTCTCGACCAAATTGTCGAGCAAGACCACCAGCATGACACTCATTAAGTACCATCTCACGCAATGAACACCTTGGTAAACACAATTGATTTCCTTTGAATAAGTCTTCATCTTGCCTGTGAAACTGACGGTGGGAACCTTCAACACACTTTTTCCAAAGCTCTCCAAAGTCTTCATGATCATCTTCATATAAATATTTAAGAACCTTAAAACTAGTAACCTTAACTTGGAGAGTGAAAAGCAAAGCATGTCGTCTACTTAAAGCATCAGCAACCTTATTTTGAGTTCCGGATTATGCTTAAGGGCAAGGTGAAAAGGGGATAGGAACTCACTCCACTTTGCATGACGATGTTGGAGCTTTTGTTGGCTGTGAAGATACTTAAGTGACTCGTGATCAAAATAGAGTACAAACTCCTTAGCGAGCAAGTAATGGCTTCAATGATCCAGGGCTCGTACAATGGAATAAAATTCCTTTTCATACGTCGAGTACTTACGCCTTGAATAATTGAGTTTCTAACTGAAGAAAGAAATTGGTCGATCTTCTTGACTTAGAACTGCACCTATATCAACTCCTGAAGAGTCACAATCTACTTCAAAGAGTTTCTCAAAATCTGGCAAGTCTAGAATTGGTGCTCTTGTGATTGTTTCCTTCAGCTCCTCAAAACTTCGTTTGGTTGCTGGGGTCCACTCAAACTTCTCTTTCTTTAACACCTCTGTGATTGGCGCATTAATGGTGCTGAAATTCTTGACAAATCGTCAATAAAAAGATGCTAGCCCATGAAAACTGCGAACATCATATAATGATTGAGGGGTTGGCCAGCTGGTGATGGCTTCAACTTGGCTAGGATCCATCTCAATTCTATTACTTGAGACAATATACCCAAGGAACACAACTTTTTCGGTCAAGAAATGACATTTCTTCAAATTGGCATACAACTTTTTTTCACGAAGAACTTGAAAAAGTTGTTGCAAATGCTCTAAGTGCTCTTCGGAATTTCGACTACATATAAGTATGTCATCGAAATAAACGACAACAAACTTGACAATGAAAGGACAGAATACCTGATTCAGCAGTCTCATAAAGGTGCTAGGAGCATTAAAGAGACCAAATGGCATGACCATCCATTCATACAATCCATCTCTGGTCTTAAACGCGGTATTCCATTTATCTCCAGGTCGCATTCGAATCTGATGATAACCACTTCATAGATCAATCTTAGAAAAATACCACAGCATCATGCAGTTGATCAAGTAGGTCATCAAGTCGAGGAATGGGAAAGCGGTACTTAATAGTGATCCGATTGACAGCGCGACTACAATGCACATTCGTCATGATCCATCTTTCTTTGGAACAAGAAGTGTTGGAACTGCACAAGGACTAATACTCTCACGTACCAAACCCTTTTGCATGAGTTCAGTGACTTGCCTTGGAAGCTCTTCATGCTCTTTCGGACTCATTCGATAGGCGGCTTTATTTGGAATAACTGCACCGGGAACAAAGTCAATGCAATGTTGAATATCACGCATCGGAGGCAAACCTGTGGGGATCTCTTCTGGCACCACGTCATTGTATTCATGAGTAGAGGCTGAATATCTTTAGGATGCTCTTGATCTTCTTTATTTTCCTTCGACTAATACTAGAGCACAAGCAACTCCAACTTCCTCTAGCGCCATGACGAACATTGACTCAGACACAATGTTGCTTTTCTCTGGACTCAGTTTGGCGACAAAGACCTTTTCAATGGTGCTGAGAATATTTTACCACCATCTTTTTCAAAGGAGTGTGTGTTTTTCAAGCCATCATGAATAGCTTGACTATCATATTGCCAAGGACGACCCAAGAGTAGGTGACAAGCATCCATAGGAATGACATCACACCATACTTGATCTTGATATTTCTTGCCGATGGAGAAATCAATTAGACATCTCTAGGTGACTTTGACATCATTTCCTTCAACCATACAAGCTTATAAGGATAAGGATGGGTTTTAGTAGGCAGTTTTAACTTTCTCAACCATTGTTGCAGCAACCACATTCTCGCAACTAACACTATAGATGATGACATCACATATCTTTCCATCACTAGTAGAATAAATGCTTATTGCTACGGTCATTAAGTGGCCTATTGCTGCGGTTTTTCGTGGTTTATTGCTGCGTACGGGTAAAACCGCAGCAATACCACCGCAACAATAAGCAAAAATTCTACTAGTGCATGGGACGTGCATCGAGTGTGGAAGATATTGTTACGCAACCATTCATCTTCTTGAGAATGGGTGGCATTGAGAATACGACAAATAACCAAGGATTCACCTTCATCTGCGTGTATGACTTCTTGGTCGTTGTTATCTCCTTCATTTTCTTCCTTAGCGTGCTCTTCTTCCTCTAAAACTTCTTCCTCAACAAAGGAGATTATTCTAGCATTTGGACATTCTGAAGCAATGTGTCCAAACCCTTGACATTTGAAACATCTCCTTGATGTAGGACTATTTGCTTGCTTGAAAGGCTTGCTCATTCCAGCTGGACTTTCAGTCTTCTTTGTTGTTATGGTGCTAGGATTGGCCTTTAGTTGAAATCTTGTTGAGGTGTTTCCACAGTAAGGGTTTTTTTTGGAGAATGATTTTGAACCTGCTTTCTCCTTTGAGTTGTACGAGTTTAGAGACATTCAGATCCAAACCTGTCAAAAATCTTGCAATGGTTTGTTCTTCGGGCTCCGAGTTATCACAATTCAATGAGAAATCTTCAAATTCAGCAGCATACTCTGCCACAGATTTGCTTTCTTCTTCCAGGTGATGGAACTTGAGAAACATATCTTGACGATAGTGACTAGGCAAAAATTTGCGTTTGAGTTCACGCTTCATTTTGTCCCATGTGCGAATCTTACTACGGCCTTCTCGTTCTCGTTGGTGCTTTAAGTTCTCCCACCAGGTGGATGCATGCTTTTAAAACTTAATAGCAACCAACTTAACCTTGCGGCCATCTGAAATGTCTTTAAAATAACCAAAGACACGTTCTATAGTGTGGAGCCATTCGATGAACTCGTCTGGATGGGTACCTCCTTCAAAATCTGGAATTTCAATTTTTATTCCAAATTCTTTCTCATGGTGTCGGGGATGATGACTTCGTCGGCAAATAGAAGATACTGATGATTCACCATCAGACTGGTGAAATGGATTGAACTCTTCATCTTCATCATCTAATCGTTCCTCATCAGATTGATGGGAGGGATCTCTTTCACCTTCATAACGTTCTAGACGTTGTTGAAGTCTTTGAATTTCTCGTTTCATATCAGCTATAATAGTGTCATGAATAGTACGTGGTTGATGACGACCTCTGCGGCGTGTTCTTGGCGGCATTTTAGCTGATAATACACTCACTCTATTTTTTCTTCACCTTATCTGAATCTTTTTCCCTTTTTTTTCTTTCACATTATAGTTCACGTAAAATCTTCAAAACTAATAGAACTAGTATAGTAGGATTTTAGGACATCTACTATATTACTAAAGACTCTATGTTAACAAGTGGGTTGACTTACATGTAATCTGCAAGACCAATCCTCCTTTTTCTCTTTTTTTTTGTGCACTACTGTTTATTACAGAAAATAAAACAACCACTATCACACTTCTACTAACTAACTATCAATAATGGCTTTTGGGAACAAAAGATTTTGTTAAATTTAGCCGCAATACGCCGTCTACCTTTGTGAGGCTCATGCGTAAATCCCTGGGGTTGGGAGTAAGGAGAAGGTTGATGTTTATTTGGGTTGCTCGATCGAAGTTGATGGGAGGAATACTCATATGTTTCAGTCTTATGTGGATTGTGTGAGTAAAAAAATTAATTCTTGGCACTTTGCTTCTGTCTCACAAGCGAGTCGCTTATTTTTTATTAATTCCATTCTGGCTTCTATGTTGTCACATGTAATGGCAGTTTACTTGCTCCCCCAAAAGATGTTAAAAAAGCTCCCCTCTTTCTTCTTGCGGTTCTGGAGAAATGGTACCAAGGACTCTACTCCTATTTATTAGCGTAAGAAAAAGGGGTTGGACTTCGGGACATAAGAAAAGTATTGAGACATATTAGGCAACAAAGATAATATGATTTGTATGTATTTCCTTATTTGAGAAGAATCCTTATATGTCAAGGATTGATGTAATATATATTCTGAGAAAAGGAATGAAAAAGGCAGACAAACAAATTAAACCTAAACACATTGTTTGACATGGTATCAGGCTTGTAGCCGCATACCCTAACACCTCTTCATGGCTGGCGAGACGACCAACCACCTAAAAACACCCACCCGCCACCTATCCCCTCTACTTCTCCTTTCTTTCTCGGTCCCCAGGACAGACTTGGCGACTTTATCACCCCCACGAGGCTTACGGCAGACAACTACGATGCTTGGTCATCGGATATGCAAATGGCTCTTGAAGCCAGACGTAAATTTGCGTTTTTGGACGGCACCATCACATCACCCTCTCCTCCATGTACTTCATCGGACTGGAGCACAATGCAAGCAATGCTCATCTCGTGGATTATGAATACTATCTCTCCGGAGATTAAAGGTACGCTCTCAAAATACCGTGATGCAAAATGTTTATGGGACTCTTTAAAATCACGTTTTGCTATGGCTAATGGCCCTCGTATTCAACAACTCACATAATCCATTGCTCGTTGTGAACAATCTAAATCCATGTCTGTGGCAACTTATTATGGAAAACTAAATGCGTTGTGGGAGGAATTACATACTCATGAACCTATTATTAATTGCACTTGTTGTTCATCTTGTTCCGCGGGATCATTACAGGAGGAACGTCGTGCTCAACGTAAACTCCATAAATTTTTAATGGGCCTTGACTCCAATTAGTATAGTAATGTCCGCACTAACATTCTTTCCCACGATCCATTGCCTACTCTTGATCGGGCATATCAGTTGGTGGTTCAAATCGAACGAGTTCGACTCGCCAAAACCATGCCTGATGATTCCCATAACGTGGTAAGCTTTGCTCTTCGTGCTGCCCCTCGTGGCAGCAGTGCTTCCACCTCTCAAAATAAGCCTCTGGTCAGGGAAGACAAATCCCATCTTCATTGTACTCACTGTAAAAAGTCGGGACATGAAATCTCGTCTTGCTTCGAACTTGTTGGCTACCCCGAGTGGTGGGAAGAGCGTCAAAACGCTGCTGCTAGCCGCGGTTCTGCTCGCCCGAATTCTACTGCCACTGCTGCCCGTGGTCGAGGCACCGTGCGTGCCAACGTCACCACCATTCCCGTGGCTGCAGCTGCTCCAGCTGCCGTGATTGGGGCGGCTGCTGCTGCCCCCCTTCCACTCTTTTTACTGCTGAACAGTGGAAGGCCTTGGCCGGACTTCTTGATAATACTAAACTTCCCAATGATCGTCTCCACGGCATGTTTACTACTACTGAATGGATTGTTGACACTGGTGCTTCTAATCATGTTACTGGTGATCTATCTTTGTTGTTTGATGTGATTTGTATTGCTGATTGCCCCGTTGGACTTCCAAATGGTGCTGTTGTTATGGCTAAACAAGAGGGTTCAGTTCGTCTTTCCGACACTCTTACTCTCACTCATGTTCTCTATGTGCCTCACTTACATTGCAATTTACTTTCTGTTTCACAATTAATTGCGACTGTGAATTGTATTGTTCAATTCAATTCTGATGTTTGTGCTATACAGGACCCGTCGAGGAATCTGATTGGAACGGCTGTTAGAAGGGATGGACTCTACTACTTTGGAGGCGAGACTTCTGTGTGTCATGTTTCTGTTGGTGAAGCTTCTTCTTCCTTGGCTCTTTGGCATCATCGCATGGGTCACCCTTCCGAGAAGATATTGAAATTACCCCCCCCGTTCTTCATTTGCAAGGTAGTTTGAATAAAGGTTGTGAGGTGTGTTTTCATGCTAAACATCCTCACTCTAAGTTTCCTATTAGTGATCATAAAGCCAGTAGGATATTTGAAAAAGTTCACTGTGTGATTTGTGGGGACCTTATAAATATGTATCATCTTGTGGTGCTCGTTATTTTTTAACTTTGGTGGATTATTACTCTAGAGCTATTTGGGTTTATTTATTGGTTGATAAAACTGAAGTTTTTAAGATGTTTATGGCTTTTATTGCTATGATTGAACGTCAATTCTCTCAAACCATCAAAGTTGTGCAAAGTGATAACGGAACTGAGTTTAATTGTCTCTTTGGTTATTTCACTGCTACTGACATCCTTTTTCAAACTTCCTGTGTTAATACTCCTCAACAAAATGGATGGGTTGAGCGCAAACATCGTCATATTTTGAATGTGGGGAGAGCTGTTCGTTTTCATGCTAATCTACCTTTTTTTTTTGGGTGAGAGTATCCTTACTACAGCTCATCTTATTAATCGTACTCCCACTCCTTTGCTTGACAACAAAACTCCTTATGAACTTTTGTTTGGTCATCCTCCCTGTTATGATGCTCTCAAAGTTTTTGGCTCTTTGTGCTTTGCTCATAATCACCGTTCAAAAGGGGATAAATTTGCTAGTCGCAGTAGAAAATGCATGTTTGTGGGTTATCCTCTTGGTAAGAAGGGTTGGAAATTATTTGATCTTGATAATCAAGAATTTTTCATCTCAAGAGATGTTAAATTTTTTGAAGAAACTTTTCCCTTTTGTGATCCTGAAGCTGCAAATATTGATCCTCACACTATTGTTCCTCAAAATGATGACATCCATCTTGATTTTGCTGATTTTGAGCCCCCCTCTCTTCCTCCTTCACGAAATACCCCTTCTCCTTCCTTACAAACTCACGCTCAGCCCACTACAGCACCTACCCAGCCCAGTACCTCTTCCCTTGGTTCTCCAACTTCCACAAATGACCCATTGCCAATTGAGCCCACTTCTCCACTTATCCCCCCTCCTCCTGGACCCCACGTCCAAAACTCCCAAGCCCAATCTCCTGACTTCTCTCCTCCCTTAACTCCTACCAGCTCCACTACTTCCTCACACGCGGGCCCAAATCTTCCGCTCCAGTCCACTCTCGCGGATTCTTCCTTTCCCTTAACCGCTGCTGCGTCTGGGCCTCCTTCTGAGCCCACGATTCAGCCTTCGCCCCACACCACATATGAAACTCTCTCCTCTCCTAACTCCTCTAATTTTGGTCCTTCAACTGGGCCCGCTGCTGCTTCCCTTGATTTGGGCCGCGATCACAGAACTAAAACACCTTCTATTCTCCTCCGAGATTATGTTACTAATAATATACAAGTAGAGAGTCCATCTTCTTCTACTTCTGCTCCTCTGCATTCCTCATGTAACCCCTATCCTATAGCTCATTACATTAACTGTCAAAGTTTTTCTGTGAAATATTGAAAGTTTATTGTTGCTCTAACATCTATTACGGAGTCGAAATCTTGTAAGGAGGCTATGCAGGATGCAGGATGGCGCAAATCTATGAATGATAAGATTGGCGCTTTAGAGGAGAACGGTACTTGGACCATGGTTCCTGTCCCTCCGAGAAAGCGGGCCCTTAATAGTCAGTGGGTTTATCGCAACAAGTTTGATTCTGCCGGCAATCTTGATCGTCAGAAATCACGTTTAGTGGTTCTTGGGAATCATCAACAAGAAGGCATTGATTACTCTGAAACATTTGCCCCAGTTGCTAAGATGGTTACTGTTTCGGCTGTTCTTGCCATTGCTGCTGCTAAGAACTGGGAACTCCATCAAATGGATGTTCTCAATGGAAATTGGTGTTGGTTCTCTAATCTTGTTACTGCTTTCAAAGGGTATGGCTTCCTTCAGTACTACTCTGATTATTCTCTATTTACCTTCACTTAGGGTTCTGTTCAACTTAATGTGTTAGTGTATGTGGACGATCTTATTGTTGCTGGGAATGATTCCGCTGCTTTGGAGGCTTTCAAAGTCTATCTCTCTGACTGTTTCAAAATGAAAGACTTGGGTGCTTTGAAGTATTTCCTTGGTATTGAGGCGGCTCGTAGCTCCTCTGGTTTGTTTCTTTGTCAACGCAAATACACTTTGGATATAATTTTTGAAGCTGGTCTTTTAGGTTCTAAGCCTGCTGGCTTTCCTATTGAGCAAAATCACATACTTGGTCTTGCTACAGGTGTCTTGCTTGATGATCCTGAGTCTTATCGTCGTCTTGTTGTTCGCCTTATATATCTTTCTGTTACTCGCCCTGACTTGGCCTACTTTGTGCATATTCTCTCTCAATTTATGCAAGCTCCTCGTATTGATCATTGGGAAGCTGCTTTACGTGTCATTCGATATCTGAAAGGCACCTGGCCAGGGTATTCTGTTACGTACTGACAGTGATTTATCCCTATCGGGATGGTGTGATTCTGATTGGGCGGCATGTCCTCTTACTCGCCGCTCTCTTACTGGTTGGCTTGTCTTTTTTGGTGTCTCTACTATTGCATGGAAGACCAAAAAGCAAGCAACTGTGTCTTGTTCATCGGCTGAAGCCGTATACCGCTCCATGGCGGCCATCACTTGTGAATTAAAATGGTTGAAAGGTTTATTATTGAGTTTGGGTGTCAATCCCACTGCTATTCGCTTGTTTAGTGACAGTCTGCACTGCATATTGCCAAGAATCCTGTATTCCACGAACGCACGAAACACATCGAGGTTGATTGTCATTTCGTGCGTGATGCTATCACGGACGGTATCATTGCTTCGTCCTATGTCCATACCACGGCTTAGCTAGCCGACATCTTCACCAAGGCTCTCGGTAAATTGCAGTTCGACACTCTTCTTTCCAAGTTGGGCATTTATGATCCCCATGCTCCAACTTGAGGGGGGGTATTGAGACATATTAGGAAACAAAGATAATATGCTTTGTATGTATTTCCTTATTTGAGAAAAATCCTTATATGTCAAGGATTGATGTAATATATATTCTGAGAAAAGAAATGAAAAAGGCAGACAAACAAATTAAACCTAAACACATTGTTTGACAAAAAGTTAATACTGCGTCTGTCTTCAAACAAGCCTGTAGAGTCCATACGCAACCCACAAATCTGATGTCTCGGCTAGTAAGGGAAAGGAATGGGGGTCTCCAATTACCTTAGCCCAGCAAAATGGTTGTCGAAAGCCACGATCGTGGGTTGTGCAGAGTATGATTAGAGCATCTTTAACCATGAATCCTGGTATTGTGCGTCATGTTGGGGATGGTAAGTCTACCTTAGTTCTTCAGCATCCATGGGTGGGAGGTGTTCTTAGTCCGAATTTTAAAGTAGCCTCTACAAATCATAAGAGGGGAGAGGAACCTGTTGTGGATACAAGGAAGGGTCTGGCGTTCTTCTTTGATTTGGGAATGGTTTGAACCATATATTGCTCGTCAAATTTTGGCAATTCATCTTGCTGAAACAACGGATTCGGATCGTGATAGTTGGAAATTCACTAATCATGGGGATTACACAATTAAGTCTGGTTCTTGGTGGTCTCAGTCGGATAATGAATGTCAACCTATTACGTTTTGGAAATAATTTTGGCGTTGTGGGTTACTCCCAAAATGGAAGGTGTTTGTATCGCGCATTTTCAACAATTCCTTGGCTACAAGATCTGGGCTTTTTAGAAGAGGCATTCGCGTCCCAACTCAATGTGTGTTTGGGTGTGACCAACTGGAAACAACTGAACATTTGCTCAGGGACTCTCCACTCGTTTCTCGGGTGTGGCATGCATCTGGCAATTCGGACCTTGGCTTCAGCAGGTAATCCTCTTCCTTCTTGGGTTCGCAAATTCTTATATTTCTTCCTTTGAACGGCAGGTCATAGTGAGTTGAATTGTGATCAGCGCACTCTAAGCTTCGTTATCATTTTGTGGAGTGTTTGGTGTCATCGCAATGATGTGGTGTTTAGAGGGGTACAGGCAAGTCCGCTTACTATCTTAAAATTGATTGAAGCTAATAGCAAGCGTGGGTGGCAGGCATTGGGGGACACTATGAGGTCTCTTGATACACCTCGTATAGCTATCTCATATAAGGAGGCTCTGAAATGGTCTTGTGGAACTGTGGGTGCTACTATTGTGATTGTCAAGGTGGATGGTACTTGGAAATCGTCTGGTAGGGCAGGCACATGGAAAGCAACTATAGCCTGGGCGCTGTGGTGGGCTCATGAGAGTAAGAATGGTGCGCACCGGGTGTTTGTGCAAGATCCAGCCCAAGCGGAGCTACTTGCGATTTTATTTGGGCTACGGGCTGCCCTACGGGTTGCTTTTGCAGCTATCATCTGGTCAGACTCTTCTGTGGCTGTTCAGGCTCTAATTTCCCCTTCTAAGGCGAAAGCTGCCCATCAACCAGTAGTTCAGGATATTTTATCTCTTGCTTGTAAATGTTCGTTTGTTTCTGTTTTGAAAGTTCCTCGTGTGTGTGTTCAGGAAGCCCATATACTTGCACAAGGTGCAAGGAAAGGGCCCTGAGTTTGTTTTGGGCTTGTTTCTTTCTGGTTGCCAAAAAAAATGGCTTTTGGGAAAAGAAATAAAAGACAAGTGAACTGACGACTTACTGCACGTCTGCACCTCTCTACCACTTGAAGGTCATGGAACAACCGAACAAGCACAGTATATGACACACTATTTTGTTTTTATTTTTTGAGGGGAACCTGACACTCTACTTGACGGTAGCTACAGGAAAACAGAGAGACTCCAATTTAAAAAGATTAAACCAAGAGGGAGAAAAGTGAGAGTAGCGAGAAAATTGAAAATAGAGCTCATAACATTCAACGGAAAGCGGGAAGGATTCGAGGGATGAAGAACAATATATGGTGGTTATCAAGAGGCAGGAGAGAGATTAACAATGGAGAAGATTTTTTTTTTATGGTGGTAATTCTGTGGAGTGGCTCTGTAATGGAGGGTCGGTGATTTCGGTAACACAACAAGCTTTCAATACAAGGTTCCAAGGTAAGCTTTCAATACCCCTACAATTAACAATTGAAATAAAACATGCATAATGGTAGTACAGAGCACCACACCTACACATATTTCTAAACAGGATGATAAGAATTAACAACTGATTTCGGACATTTAATAATTATAGTCCTTTGCTAATTGCAATCCAATTAGAAAGCAACATTCAGGAATCCAAAAAATATGGAGAGAGGATTACCTGGTTTAATTCTGCTGTGATCCAAATGTAGAGCATATGATGATGGAACTGATGGTATGGAAATCCAACCAGAAGAGTGAAAAAATTGGTAATTTTGATACTCGGCACGGCAGCTGGGTAGATGGATTAAGGCTCCCGTCAGCTTACTAGTACAGCACAATTCTAACTCCCTAACACTTTTTTGCAAGCAAGTGGAGCAATCGGATGGAGATAAATTGGGATTGCATTGCGTTAGTGCGTACGCGTTGAATGATGCACTAACATTTGCAACTCCAGTTGCAAATTTGTATCGAGAATCCCTTGCTGCTGTCTTACTTATTAGTTCATTGAATAAAGCTGTCACTTTTCTACTGAACTTTTCTACGTAAACTTGAGGAAGTAGCGTTGGGTTCGGATCAGAGCAGTTAGGACTGCTCTCTCTGACACCAAAATTAGGCCTGTACGAATATTGTAACATACAGTATTCATAATTCCCAATAGACTCATTATTTGTAATACATTGGTGCCGGAATCTGGTTGCTGCATCATTTATACAGCTCCGGCAGTCGGCCACTGAGCAGTCTCGACGGCACACCGCGAGGACATGTACTCTGTCTGGATCCTGCCCCTCAGAGAAGTTATAGAATCCATTGTGATCAATCTTTGTGGATATGGTAGTTAAAAGGTTGTTCAGGTTTCTGCTATAGGCATTTGTACGGTTGCCTTTACAGTCTCCGCACTTAAAATCTGCTTGTCCATCTGTAAAAGCAAATAAAACAAGAGCAAAATACAAGCACAAAACGAGAGGTCTCATCTTTTAATTAGTTTAGCCCTGTAAAAAATAGGAAGGATAAGGTACAATTTTAAGCAAATATATATGTTATAAAATAACTTAATTTATTAGCAGTATAAATGAAATAACTTAATTATATTTGTATAGCATTGTAGTGTGCAGGGCCGGTCCGAACAATATGGAGGCCCTGTGCTCATAGTTGAAAATGAGGCCCTATATGATCACAATAAGATCCTTTACAATAGAATCAAATATGATATCAACTGACATTGACCAAATCCAAATATAACAATCTAATACGACTTAAATGATCCTAGTAGAATTGATGTCAACTAGATCTTGAAGATTATTTTGGATACTGGCACATATTAGTGTTCAAGAATCTCAAGGCTTATATTTTATATTGGCTATTAGACCAAAATAATCAACTCAAATCTCAAAGGTAATGAGACCAAAATAATCAACTCAAATCTCAAAGGTAATGAGACCAAAATAATCAACTCAAATCTCTAAGGTAATGAGACCAAAATCTGCTATATTTCTACAGTTGAATCAGCGTATGAACAAAATCCAAATTTATCACAAATTAACCCAATATCCTCTGAAATTGATCCATCAACCACATAATCATATCATCTTCAAAGTAAAAAGATCATTAAAATGCACAATCAACATTAAAAATCGACACAAAAAAAAAAATTAAATTACTACTGAAAAATCCACCAAAATCAAACCTTAAAAAAAACGAAAGATCGCCCATGGAGGAGAGAGAAAATAGACGAGAGTAACAGCACCAATGTCACCGGGCGCCGAGGTAGGAGAGAGAAAATTACGAGAAGATAGATTTCACTATTTCAGTGATCTCGTATCCTAAACTTTCCTTGTTTCTTTAGAACGTATGAAATACTCTATTGTCGCTTCTCTGTTTTGTTCGGGTTTTGCTATTTGACGCCCTAAAATTTCTTATTAACGCCCTAAATACATACTTTTATACGGTATTTTATACTTTCCTATTTCTTCTCCCTCTTCCTTCCTTCTCCCTTACTTTCCGTTTCCATGTCCCTTCTTCCACCACCATCAGTCCACCACTTCATTGAGCAGTAACAAAAATCCTAATTCCATTTTCTGATTTTTATAATAACCAATTATACTAGATATCTGCATCTCTGATGATTCCAATGCAATTGTGAAGTCCAGTTCACGAAAAATTGAGGAAAAAGACTCACTCGATTACTCACAGTAGAGATTACTCACAATAAAGATTACTCATCATATTCTTATACTCTCCTCCACAATTTCAGTAAAGATTATACTTAATCCCACAAAACAAAAATCACATCCACAAAACAAATCCCACAAAAACAAAATTCAGATCTAAGTTTATGAGAAAAAAATATTGATTTTTTTTAAAAAAAAAAAATTATGGTAAGGCGTCCACCATGGACGTCCCACCACAGGCACAAGGCGTCCATGGTAAGCTCTCGCACTGTGGTGGGGCTTCCATGGTGGATGCCCCACCACAGTGCGGCGCGCCTACCATGGGCCTTGTGCATGCTGGTGGTGGCGTCCATGGTGGACGCCTCACCATAATTTTTTTTAAAAAAATTTTCAAATGATGGTGGTGTCGCCGGTCAAGCTGTGGTGAGGAGTCCATAGTCAAGCTCGCCGGAGGAGATGGTATCGCCGGAAAATTGGTGGTGGTGGAGGCTCCAATGGTGAAATTTACTGTGGTGGTGAAAGAAGAAGGGAAAGGGGACGGAGAGGTGAGGGAAAAGGAAGGAAGAGGGAGAAGAAATAGGAAAGTATAAAATACAGTATAAATATATGTATTTAGGGTGTTAGTAAGAAATTTTAGGGCGTTATTTAGCAACCCGGTTTTGTTCCACGTCTTTTTCGTCTGACCTCTTCATTATGCATACACCTGCTTTGAGGGAAAAAAGCAAAGATGAAAAAGAAAAAAAAAAAAAAAAAAAAATAAATCTTTTAACTGGAAACAAAATGAGAAACCTTGCAACGTGTTTGACGGGATAAAGGTCTATGACTTTATGGAGTCAGTATGAAATTTCAGAGTAGCATCGAGAAAAAAGATGAAATTTCTCAGAAATATAACGTTAGTTACCGGTGTCGACTTTAAGCAACAAAGGCACGATTTTCGGATGCTAGTAATCCGTGGTTTTTTTTTTACCTTCAATAAAGATTTTTTTCTATGATAAATTGTGTGTCATTTATATTGCCACATATTTCTAGCTCCATTTATTATTCTCAATCATCAATCAATCAATCAATCAATCAATCAATCAATATAAAGGAGAAATTTTTGGGAGCATAGGGAGCTCCTTAAGATTTCGAAATTAAAGAGCGCGCGTAGGAATGTCACGTCATCAATTTATATTTATATTTTTTACAAAAAATAGAGTTCTAGATGATTTAAATATATATAAGGAGATTTGGATAAGCGAAAATTAGAGATTGGATTTGAATCAACAACCCAAATTATTATATTATGAAAATTGTGTATAACTTTTGCTACGTAATTCGGAATATTATAATTTTTGTACCATTTGAGAGTGCTCGAAATATGCTTCGAAATAAGATTCATTTATAATATAGTTGTATAACTTATGAAATATAGAGCGCCATGTAGGATTGTCATGTTATCATTTTTTTATTTTTTTTCTAAAAATAGAGTTCTACATAGATTTAAATACATATAAGGAGTCCCGGATAAGCAGAAATTAGAGTTTCGTTTTGATTGAACAACCTAAATTATTATATTATGTAAATTGTGTATAACTTTTGCTACCTAATTCAAAATATTATAATTTTTGTACCATTAGATAGTGCTCGAAATATCCTTTGAAATAAGATCCATTTACAATATAGTTCTACAATTTATGAAATAGAGATTGTCACTTAAAATTGCCATGTCATTAGTTTTTATTTTAAATATTTGAAAAAGAATTCTACATATATTTAAATACATAAAAGAGTTTTGGATAGAGGGAAACTAGAGTTGCGTTTTGAATAAACAACCTAAATTACTATATTATGTAAATTGAATTTAACTTTTGCTCCTAATTTAAAATATTATAATTTTTTTTACCATTGGAGAGTGCTTGAAATATGCTTCAAAATATGATCTATTTACAATATAGTTTTACCGCTCATGAAAATATATTAAATTAGATGCATTGTAGGACATTATTTAGTGTTTTTTTTAGATAAATATAATATTGGCTATAAATATTAAATATAGTGTATTATATGTGATTGTAACATTTGATTATAAGTCCAATTTACAGGATTAAACATATTATCTTTCAAAACCTCAACCTTACTCAACTAAACTAAAACAATATAGTATTGCAACAAAATTTATTAACTAAAATCTGTAGCGATAAAGTTACATATTAGAGTTTTGGATTATGTAAAAATTAGAGTTTGATTTAAATAAAACATCCTTAGAATGTTAAAGAGTTCCACCTAAGCATGCCATGTCATTCTTATCAATTTTTAAGAAAGTATTCTTTATGTCCTGCATTTATTAAATTATTACCCTCTACTTTCTTAAAGTATCATTCGGGTAATTAATGATGGTTTTATTAACATAAAGTAAAGGTAATATTGTCAACTGTAGTTTCTTTTTTTACCAAAAGTGGAATGGTTCCAAAAGATGAAACTACCTAAAGTGGTAATTGTTGTAATAGAAAAAGAACGGAAGAAGTATGTGAATACAATGATTTTGAAAAATCTCATTTTACAAAAAAACAACATAAAATCAACAATAATTTTAACAAAAAAATTACAATAAAATAAATAACTCGTTCAACGCACGAGCTTCAAACCTAGTCTTTATATAAGGTAGAATTTTTTTTTGCACTCCCAGTATTTGTTGTGATGTGTGAAAAGAAGTCCTGTAACTTTTCAAACGCTATAGAGACTTTTTGTCGGAGTGTCAACTCTGTCAAGTGTCAACTGTCAACTAACCAATTTGTAGGTTTACGCATTTATGACTTGGTCTTTTTGTTTTTCTTTTTTAATTCTTTTTTTCTTGATAAGGACTTTCTTGACATATTATGTGTGTCATTCTATATGCTCTCTTTGAGTATCAAAAGTCAAAATACATGTTGTAATTAATTTTTACACTTAGGGTTCGTTTGGTTGAAGTTGGGAAGTATAACTTCCCATAAATTTGTATTGCCCATGAATTTTTATTTTCTAGAAATTACTTTTTTTGTTTGGTTGCACATGGGAAATTCTATTTCCCATGGGAAGTTCCATTTACCTAGGGGGGCCTAGGTAAGTCATTTCCTCCATTTTGTAGAAAATAGAACTTCCTAGGAAGTTCTACTTCCCATGTTTTTGCCAACCAAACAACAACACATATATTTACTTCCTAGGAATTCTAATTTCCCATGCATTTGAAGGTTAACCAAACAAGCTCTTATCTTAAAGAGGATTAAAAACTAATATTTTTACATCAAATATAATAAATTAAGCATTTTGGACAAACTAAAAAGGACATAAAGCAAAGACTTTGATCACGAGTCTACGTACGAAGTATCCGATAAAAAAAAAGTCTATGTGCAAAGTGTTAGGAAAAAAAAATCAAATCTATTGTTTTTTAGTGAACTATAACATTTTTTGAGGTGAAATCCGTAAAGGTGGTTTATCTCTTTTGATTGCCTTTTCAAGAGACTTCGAATAACTCTTTACTAGCCTCATATGTATGCGATGCGTGCGACCACATATTAACAATAAACCAATAAAAGATAATAGAGTTGAAGTATTTTTTCTCAAATTTTTTTTAATATCTGGGCACGAATTTGAAATTGTTTTTATAACGAAATTCGATTTTCTTTTTTGACCATTTATGATGTAATTTTTATATTTGATTTTAAAAGTAATTTTAATTTCAACTATATTTGAATGAAATTTTAAATAATCTATAATTTGAGTTTAAATAAAATTTCTAACACAATACATATTCGTAAGATTTACTGTAAATTGAGTTTAAATTTACTCAAACATAGTACATCTTCTTAAGATTTACTCGAACATAGAACATTACACATACTCTTATTTTCCACTAACAAACTACGTATCGGATTAACAGTAAAGTATCCGCAAATTTGAGAATATCGTATTTGAGAATGTCGTGAAGCTCTGTGTTTGTGTTTGTAATTGATTTTGTGTTATGGAAAATTTTATTTGAGTTTGAACATTAGTTGTCTTTGTAATGAGAATGTCGTATATTTTTTTTTTGTGGTATTAATGTTTCGTAAGTTCTTGATTATGAATCTTTTTTATTGTCGAGTTTATGTGATTGAGCGTTATATGCGTTGATTGGATTTAATTGAGATTTTCCCTGTGGGTCCCCCCAAGGTTCACAGTCCATGGGGTACTGTTCGTATCACCTCATCCGTCGACTCAGACAAGGCTACTTTCCCTTTTAGATTTCTTTCGATTATCAATCATATCACAATCGATCCATTCTTGGAACTCATCCATAGTTATAATAATTCTTACCAAAAAACTTTGAACAACAAATGAACCAGAAGACTTCTTCTTAGATAACTATAATCGTTTGACATTGTATCTTTATAAGTGAGTATTTCATATCAATACAAATATACTTTTATATGCAATCCAATTCCAATCATGAAACTTATAAACCACAACGATTCTAATATTGAGTTGAAGTGGAGATACTCAAGCTGATGGTAGAATTGAGGTTGGATGCCTAATATCTTAGGAGCTTGAGAATTTTGCTTTTCTAAAGCATTGTTCCAAGTTTTGAGGACAAAACTTTTAATAAGGGTGGTAGTATGTAATAGCCCTATTTTTAAGAGTGTTTATTAAAAGCTAATTCTATTTATTAAGTTAATTATGTTTCATATTTTCTAATTTTATTTGACTTGTGGAGTATGATTTTTATTTGTCGTGTTATAATATATTTCTTTGTTTATTTTTATGAAGTTATTATTATTATAATATATTTTGGGTTTTGTGTGAAATTAGTGGAGCGGTATTTGGCCAAATAGGAAACCAAAGTCAGTTTCCGTCTCGAACCATCACACCGCCTTGTTATTTTGTTGGTCAATGACAACAAAACCCATTTCACTTTCTCTCACCTCAACCCCTTTTTGTCCCATGAAACCCCAACCCATTATTCTCTCACTCCCGGTGAACCCCTCCCCATCCAGTCTGAATTTCTTTTTGTAAGTTTATAGGTGTAATGATTTTTGATCTACTATTAAAGGGTGTAGTAGGAATGTAATATTTATGTTGTGGAGGGATAAATATGTAAATTTATAGGGGGACCCATTGATGTCCCTTGGCTTATATAATAGAGATATTTCATTACGTTGAAGAGTCTATGAGCTTTGACTTGGAGAACACATTGCCACTTACGTTCTTACCCTTGCCGCCTTGCGTAATCTTGGGGCTAGCTCATGGATTTTTTTTGTTTGTTTTGAATTGGTCAGTAACTGGAGAATTTTTTTGTCGTGAAAGAACCATTACTTACCGCCTTTTATTGTCGTGAAAGAACCATTTACAACCTAAACAATGACAAATAGATCAATTCTTCCAGAAAGGACTTTTTTTAGAACCTCCAAGGTTATAACAACAAATTTATATTTTTTAATAGGTAAGAAGAATTTATATGGGTTACCCTCGCACAGGACCTCCACCCAGAGACCCATTATAAGCCACACACCCAATCCCCCCAGGCTGCCCTCACACAAGACCCACACCCGAAGGCCCATTATAAGTCTTACATCCCCATTTCCCCTTTAAATCCCAAGCAAATGTTTGAGGGTAAAAATTGAACCCTAAATTTTGCTAGGAAAGGTGGGAAAGATCACCGCTTAAGCCAACCCCAATTCCTAACAACAAATTTGTAGTGGACATTACTTTTAGTTCTATATTTATATATACTAGTGTTTCTATTCACTAAACTCAACCATGCCATACAACTTCATTCCGAGCCACCTACATCCAGTGGCGGATCCAGGAATTTATGAATGGTGGGTCACTACCAACTAGGCTGCACAGGGACGGATACGGGGGGGTTCGGATACGGGTACGTGTTCGGATATGCACACCCATAACGGATAATCCATGAATTTAAAAATAAAACTACTTGAAATAAAATCATTTCATGACTAATTCACTTAAACGATGCAAATTTAATCTCATATCAACGCATTATGCATATATACTAATATACCAAATAATTTCACATTAGAGGGAATCCTATCCATCTCCAACTAATTCCACCAGCACATAAAATATATAAAACCAAAGGCTCATTCATGGCCTCTCCGAAAACTTCACATGATCGGCAGGGCTGGTCCGAACAATATGCAGGCAATTTAATTGGGATAATTTGGTATTTACAAAATTTATCATGAAAATAAAAAATCAAAATTAAACTAAGCAAAGTGTAATTACCTGAATTTATGAAATTCAGATGTGAATTGAGAGGAGATGAAAGTTGTAAATTTATAAACCATATATCAAAATTTGAAATGGTTCTATAAACTAGTGAAGTTCAATCAACTACACATCATTAGAAATTAAACCCTAGAAAAAAATAAAAAACCGCTGATTAATAAATCAACAAACTAAGAAAAACGACGATCAAGATTAATAATTAAGAGCAAAAAAAATAAAAATTACCCGACGAAATCGGTATGAACACCGAGACTTCGGTGAGCAGCGGAAGCGATCGATACAAAGGAAGATCCCATAGGTCACCGACGCCCAAGTAGGGTTCTTCGCATTACAATCAAAACACATCTGAAAACACATCAATACAAAAATATTATTCTCGAAAAAATCCCCAAAAAAACCAAATCAAATCGATTTCCGAGCAAATTAAACCCCGATCTGAACAAGATCGTAACCCTAACAAGACAATTGAGGAACAAAAATCGGAAAAATGTAGAAGAAATTACAAACCTTATTCTCGGATTTAGCTCTAACCTTTCTGAAAATGGCATTAAGGGGCTTTAAATAAGGGGCCCTAAATCTCCATTTCTTTTTCCGATTGCTCTTTGTTCTTCACCACTTCAAAGTGCTGATTTTTTTGGGTTTGAAATTTTAAGTAACACTTCAAGAACAGGTGAAAATTGTTTCTTGTAATTCTCTTCAATTTTTTTTGGTTTTAATTTCTAGAAATCATGAACATATTGTCATCAAATTTTCTTCAGAGATTCAGAGAGGAGAGAGGAGAGAGGAGAGAGATTCAGAGAGAGGGGAAAAGGAAGAGAGGAGAGAGAGAAACTTAGCGTCTTTCGCCCTCGCCGTTTGTTGTTTTTTTTTTTTTTTTTTTTTTTTTTTTTGCAAAATAATGGTGGGTCACGTGACCCACCATGACACAACGTGGCTCCGCCACTGCCTACATCTGATATGTGATAGCTAGAAGACTATTTTTAGCTCGTTCGAAACTCTCCATTTTAAGTGTATTATGCTTATCTAGAGTGTATAAAATGAGCAATGAGAAAAACTAATACCATTCAACTGAAGAAATAAAAAGAGCATTGTGTTCCATTCCTAGGAATAAATCACCAGGTCCATATGGATTTGGGACCCATTTTTACAAAGATACATGGGACATTGTTTGCAATAATGTAATTACAGCTGTAAAAGATGTGTTGCAAACTGGTCATTTATTGAAGGAGGTGAATACAAAAACCATCACACTGATTCCAAAGGTGAAATGTCCTAGTAATGTCATAGAATTTTGGCCAATTTCTTGTTTTCACACAATTTATAAGTCTGTCACTAATATATTGTGCAATAGATTAAGGCAGATCCAATCTGATTTAATTCTAGAGCATCAAGTAGGCTTTGTACATGGGAGGTACGTAGTACATAACATCATGGTGGTTCAGGACATGGTGAGACATTATGGGAGGAAATCAGTGGCATCAAGCTGTCTTTTGAAGATTGATATACAAAAAGCTTATAACACAGTCAATTGCGAGTTTTTGAGAGAAAAGTTGGATGCAAGAGATAAAATGGATGCAAGAGATAAATGTTCAAAAATCTGCTATATACATAAGTGGATGCAAGAGATAGAAGTACAGAAGATCTTACGAGCTTCAGGTTTTGTAAGAAGTGCATTACCATTTAGATATTTGCAGGGCCGGCTCAATGAATTAGGGGGCCCTGAGCTATTAAGATTAAATGGGGCCCTTAAGTATACAAATTACCCGTAGAAAATTAATGCCAAAACTAATTCATGCATAATATCAGCAGTAGAAGAAACATGTATACGCATAAAGGCACCAAATGTCAATGTTGACTTATTAGTATGACTGTAAAGCTATGGTAAAAGGAAGGGAATACATATTCCAAAAACATAATCCTGACTTATTAATGTTTTAATCCTTTGAATGAGATGTGAAACAATTTTAAATATATAATTTGGAAGCTGTAGATCCCTACAAGCTCTTGAAAAGATGGGATTTTTCTTCTCTATCCTCAACTCTTGAGTCTCAAAATAGGGTGGAGAAGATGAATAGGAGTTTGTAACCATTAGCAAATTAATGTTTATGCTTGTAAATGCTAATTTTTAATCGGGGAAACAAAATAAAAGTAGTTACTTAATTAATAACTTTGGAAACAGCAATATGAACAGCAATAGGGAGAAGAATATGAACAACTTTGTAAACTGCAACTATTTTATTAAAAGCTTGCCTTGGGCCCTTGATATCCACAAAGCTTTAATGGAAAAACAAAGAGAATTGTTGGAAGTCTAAAAAGTCATTTAGAAGATTCGCACCTCACACTCTTGTGAAAGTTGGGACTTTGCAAACGAGCATCCACCACTACTCCAACAATATTATTATGTATCCTTTGCAACAATTTATATATAACCAGAATATGAAAATCGGGGCCCCACTTAAAGCGGGGCCCGGAGCCGTCGCTCCGCCTGTTCATGCTAAGAGTCGGCACTGTATATCTGGGAGTCCCAATCTGCTCCAAGAAGATATCAGCTGCACAATGTGAAGTATTCATTGTCAAGATGACGGCTAGGATCAGAGTCTGGAGTACCAAAAACGTGTCATATATGGCTAGAGCACGACTGGTTAATTCAGTTCTTCTCAGTTTGCACAGATACTGGACACAAGTGTACATTTTACCCAAGAAAGTTCTGTAAGACGTATCTAAAATATGTAGATCATTTTTGTGGAGTGGTCAGTATTTCAGCTCTAAGCCTAGTTATATAGCATGGGAGAAGGTCTGTCAAGACAAAAAGGCAGGAGGGTTAGGGTTCAGAGATGTTGTTACATGGAATTTAGCTTGTATGGGGGAGTATGTGTGGGCTATATCTTCCAAACAGGATAATGTTTGGATTAAATGGGTTCATTCAGTTTACATCAAGGGAGTAGAATGGTGGAATTATAGTCCCAAAGATGATGCAAGTTGGTACTAGAGGAAAGTTTGTGATGTGAAGGAAAAATGAAAAGCACATTTTTCTTGTGCTGAACTGAGCTGCATGAGTACATATTCTGTAAGAGCTGTATATGAAAAGATCACTAGAGATCAGGAGAGAGTTGCTTGGGAGAAATTCATATGGAATAGATTGAGCACTCTTAAACACCGTTTTATTTAATGGCTTGCAATCCAGGAAAAATTACAAACCAAAGAGAAGTTGATGCAGATTGGTGTAAGCAATATTGTAATGTGCTTAATTTGTGATGCTGGTACAGAAAATCATAGTCACTTGTTCTTTAACTGTGTCTTCAGCAAACAATGTTTGAGAGGAGTTAAAGATTGGTTGGGAATACAGTCCAATACTCAGGGGTTATATTAGTTGTGCAGATGGATTAGAAATAGCTCTAAGAGCAAGTTTCAGAAAGAAGTCATGCTAGCAGGTGTGGCTGCTCTTGGTTATAATATATGGAGAATTAGGAATGAATGTTACAGGAAAAATTGTATTCCTATAGTTCAAAGTAGTGTGCAAAGAATTAGGAGTGATCTTAAGCTTAGAGTAAATGTAATTCTGCCACAAAATATTTGTAGGAGGGATTATATTTGGTTTATGAGTGTGTAAAATGGTTTGGGAATGAGGTGTTGTTTTAAAGGAGTGATGTTTAGCATTCTCTTATGTCAAAGAGTCCAACCTAGTTGGTTTGTTTGACTTTGAGGATGTTTTAGGTTGTATGTTTCAATGATGAATGAAATTACTACTTATTTAGCTAAAAAAAACCCCCTTAAAATACCATATTCATGGTGCACCTCCATATAAGATAAAAAATGCACTAATAATAACATATCCTTTTTGAATAGAGAATGCTAAGGAGTTGGTCAATAATACTCCAGCATCTACTTGTTTTAAGTGAAGGAATATGTCCTTAGACATCCGGCCAATTACTAAATATAGATAAGAATTACATTATGAAGATAATAAAGTTAATTATTTTAGTAGTCGTATTTTCTTGCTAGAGAATAAATATGATTAATAGGACAATTTTAATTCGGCCTATAACTAAAATATATTAATCCTATAAGGTCATACATTGTAGCACAAGTTGGACAAAGCAATCCAAATCTATTTAGGATTAGGGTTGGGCCGACCATAAGGGGAATAGGAGGAAAATTAGTTCTCCTAACTAGCCTATGACTCTTCTATTATATAGGATATAATATTAGGGTTTAGGTGATCCCTTCATTAAGCAGTTTCTTTTCACTAGAGAGAGAGCAAGTGAAATCCTAAACTATTCCCTCTAACCGACACCTATACCATGAAAAGCAAGAGAACTTATTCTCTTCCATTCTAGCATACGTTGGTGTTCAATTGGTGCTCATGGACTTATTAGAGGAGCAACACTTGGGGCTCTCAGATCTTCAAATCTTGCATACAACAGGAAAATCATACTACAAAGGTTTGAAATTTAATCCCTATTTAATGATTCATGTGTTTGGTTATGTTTACTATTCTATGCTAGATGTTAGGAAATTGTATCTTGCAATTCCGCTATATATGCATCTATATGTTCTTATAGTGCTATCAATTTTGACAAATTCATAATATCCATATGATCATGTTATTGTATGCAAAGTTATTTTTTTTATTCAATTAAGGGAGGATTTATTTATGGCTTGAATTTGCATAATTGATATTTGATATTAATTGATTGGAACTTGTAAATAATTGATTTATTTGTGAATTATGCTCAAAATTATTTGTAAAGGTCTGAGTTTTTTTTATTACGGACGAAATTAATTGTTAATTAAATCCTCATTGTCGGATTTTTATATAAAAAATTTGTTAGATTTAAAATTATTTGTGTTTAATTTGATTAATCATTGAGATAATTTATTAACAATTAAAGATTTAATTTTTAATTTGTTAAATGAATATGTTCATCACCCACGTAGATCTAGAATAATATGATTGCTAAAAATAATTTAATTATTTGTCCCACTAATTTTTGAATTTTATCATATTATATGTGAATTTTGGTTAAATTTTATGTTAAATTTGATTATTCATAAATTTTAAGGATAACAATTAAAATATATAATTTCATTTGTTGTGGTAATTCTGCAGATCACCTAAAATTATTTTTGGATTTTTCGGATTTTAATTCTTAATTTTTTTAATTTTTTGGATATAATTTGATTTTTGACCTAAATTTTGAATTCTTGTTGGATTTAATGTTAATAATGGCATTGAAATCTAATCCTAACAAACCATAAAATTTGTTTAAGTTTTGCTGATGGATTTAAAATTTCTGCCAAAATTTTTGGAATTTATAAAAACCTAATTCTAAATTAGAGACGGATTTTATAATCCTGTCTCTAAAGTGTTGGGGTAATTTCTCCTAGCCTTTGCCAAAGAAAGTTATATCTAACTTAGAGACGGATTTTAAAATCCGTCCCTCATTTAGGCACGAATTTTAAAATCCGTCTCAAAATTAGGGACGGATTTTAAAATCCGTCTCTAATTTTAGTCAAGTCCATATTTTTATAACGCTTTTTAGAGACAGATTTTTGAATCCGTATCTAATTTAGAGACAGAAATTCAATTAGAGACGGATTTTCTATTCTAATATTTATTTTAATTATTATGAATTCCATACATAGAAGTATACAAGTAATAGTTAGCGTAGTTGGTTGGAGTTTCTCCTTGTGACTTGGAGGTCACATGTTCGATTCCTACCAACAGCGGTTCTTGCGACTAGGGATTCCCCTGACCCCTACAATGCTGGATCGGGTTGACCTGAGCGAATTCCGAACCGGTAATGGGACCTAGTTGAACAGAACAACTAACAAGAGGTGATTAAAATTAATAAACTAAAATTGATGTCCTGCAACGAAATTAGCAACTAGTTTTAGTTGCTAATTTCCTTTTTTTTATTTTCAATGAATTTAATCAGGGACGGATTCCCAAATTCCGTCTCTATATTTAGAGACGGATTCCCAAATCCCGTTTCAAAACTTAGAGACGGATTTTGGAATCCGTCTCTAAATTTAGGGACGGATTTTATGGATTTCCGTCCCTAACTCGAATTAGCGATGAGGTTTTTAATGACGGATGGGTTCCATCTCTAAATCCGTCTCTAATCACATATAGCGACGGATTTGGCCAATTTAGAGATGGATTTGTTCCGTCGCCAAAGACCAGTTTTTTTGTAGTGTTTATCTCGTGTGTTCTTGTTAATTGCAATAGTTAATATAGTATTAGTTTAACATCCTTCATTGTTGTTTATCACGTGTTTAGTTAGACTGAGTCAAGATATCTAGTGTTTGATACCGTTTGTCTCTGTGGATTCAACCTTGACTTGCTCTACTACATAGTTAGGAGGATTAGTTAAGAATTATCTTTGTTAGGTGCGCGACACGCCTATCAAAAAACATTGGTTGACAATTCTATCTTATGGTATTATATAGTATTTATTTACTAGACTGCTACCTATAAATCTCAAATGTTATTTGTAGTAACGTTCTACAACCCCTACCTATAATCTACTCCAACCGCTACCCGCTACTTACAACCACTACCTTACCAAACACTCATAATTTTATCGAGTAGCGTTTTGATCTTGTCCAACACCTACCTGTTTCCTAAAGCACTATTACCAAACAGGGCCAAAGCCATGCATACTAAAAATAGCCTTCAATACAATCCGTGCTTGTACTTGTACTACTAACATCTCCAGAATTCACTATTTCTCTTTGTATTACTCCTTTGTGAGTTTGTTATTACTCCCTCCGTCCCTAAATAGAGTTTTCATTTTTCCATTTATGTTTGTCCCAAATAGATTTTCGATTTCCTTATTTGGTATGAGTCCACCAATTAAAATATTATTTAGCTTTCACTTTTTATTATATTACCCACTTTCCCATAAACAAGATGACTTTAATGTAGAAAAAGATGACTCTGTAAAATGGCCCACATTCTCTCTCCTTAATAAATAATTCATAAATAGTGTATCAAATTTAATTTTTAATTCTAATTTAATACAACTAAGGTCTCACTTATAATTTCTCCTTAATACTTGTGCCCAAAAGAAATGGAAACTCTATTTGGGGACGGAGGGAGTATAGAGCGAGAGTACTGATGTATTACTAATCCTAATAATATTAACGGCCAGTTTGGTAAGAGGCCATAAACAGTAGGAATGGTAATGCATAATAGTGTAAATTCATATTAGAAATCCAATATCATTACCTATGGTAATGCTACTTCATCCCAAGATTTCCATTTTCTTCCTAAAATCTCATTACTATCCATTACCACTTGGAAAGGTGGTATTGTGTGGTAATAGAAATTTATAAAGGGAAACCCATGTTTTGTGATAAAGTTTCATTCTCATGGTCATTGACAAGAGAACTTCTTTACAAATTTACACTAAACTAGGTTTGAAGCCCGTGCGTTGCACGGGTTGTTGTTTATTTTATTTTATTGCAAATTTTTTGTTAAAATTATTGTTGATTTTATGGTGTTGTAAAATGAGATTTTTCAATATCATTGTATTTACATACTTCCTCTGTTCTTTTTCTATTACAACAATTACCCCTTTAGGTAGTTTCATCTTTTGGAACCATTCCAGTTTTGAGAAACTACAGTTGACAATATTACATTTACTTTATGTTAATAAAACATCATTAATTACCCGAATTGCCTTATAAAATTGCGTTTACTTTAATAAGGATTTATTTTTCCCCTACTCTAGTTAACTAAAGAGGTACCTCTATGCTAAACTATCCATTTCTTATTTCCTTAAAAACCATGTCCAAACCAATTGTTGAAATAGAAAAAAAAACGGAGAAAGTATTTGTCATTATACTGTAATTTCTAGATTTGTTATTGTGATATATAAATTTTATAATTTTAAATATTCAATTGAATGTTTTAGCTAAGTCTATTATTAAATGGTATCCCAATAACAGGTATGACTAAAAATAGCTAATGCAGTTTTAAATGAATAATACCCGAATGATACTTTAAGAAAGTAGAGGGTAATAATTTAATTGATGCAGGACAGAAAGAATATTTTCTTAAAAATTAATAAGAATGACATGGCATGCTTAGGTGGAGCTCTTTATAATATTCTAAGGATGTTTTATTTAAATCAAACTCTAATTTTTACATAATCCAAAACTCTAATATGTAATTTTTATCCTCCGATTTCTCGGCGTCCCGAGTGGGACCAGGAATGCACATCGCCGGAAGTGAAGCAAGTCTGGGTCTACAAGTTGCAGTTCCATTTAATTTCGGGAGAGAAGGAAAGGAAGGCAGACGGTTAAGAGGGATAGATAGATGGAGTGGAGATGATGATGGTGAGCTCAGGAATATGGTTTGCATCTTTGTTGCTTTGCATTTTTATTAAGTGTTGTATTAGAAAATAGATCCGGCTTGGTAGTATTAGATTAATTACAACTGTTGCATTTTTATTTTTTTCATTTTAGTCTTTTACGCTCACCTTTACTGTTGATGCTGATGTCTAGCATATTTTGTGGTATTTGAGGGTGTGAATTATACATTTATGTTGATGTCCAGTATTAGTATACTAGTATTTGTAATTTGTAACTCTTGAAAAGAGGTGTTTGTATCTAAAAGAAAATTTCGGTTTGGTTTCATAATTTCGGATTGGTCTGGTTTTTTGGAACATAAAAATAAAGTTTGAGTTCGAGCGTTAAACGAGTTCGAGTTCGAGCTTGAAACGAGTTCGAGTTCGAGCTTGAAACGAGTTCGAGTTCGAATCGAGTTCGAGTTCGAGTTTGGGTTCTGAGTTCGAGTTCGAGTTCGAGCTTGAAAATTTCGAGCTCGCGAGTTTTCGAGTCGAGTCGAGTTTGGGTATGAGTTTTCGAGTTCGAGTCGAGTTTAGTCAAACTCGAGCTCGACTCGCATCATTGCCAGCCCTAGCTGTAGATTTTAGTTAATAAATTTTGTTGCAATACTATATTGTTTTAGTTTAGTTGAGTAAGGTTGAGGTTTTGAAAGATAATATGTTTAATCCTGTAAATTGGACCTATAATCAAATGTTATAATCACATATAATACACTATACTTAATACTTATAGCCATCATTATATTTATCTAAAAAAAGACTAAATAATATCCTACAATGCATCTAATTTAATATATTTTCATGAGTTGTAAAACTATATTGTAAATAGATCATATTTTGAAGCATATTTCAAGCACTTTCCAATGGTAAAAAAATTATAATGTTTTGAATTAGGTAGCAAAAGTTAAATTCAATTTACATAATATAATAATTTAGGTTGTTTATTCAAAACGCAACTCTAATTTCCCCCTATCCAAAACTCTTTTATGTATTTAAATATATGTAGAATTCTATTTTTTTCAAATATTTAAAATAAAAACTAATGACATGGCAATCTTAAGTGGCGCTCTCTATTTCATAAATTATAGAACTATATTGTAAATAATAGATCTTATTTCAATGCATATTTCGAGCACTATCTAATGGTACAAAAATTATAATATTCTGAATTAGGTAGCAAAAGTTATACACAATTTACATAATATAATAATTTAGGTTGTTCATTCAAAACGAAACTCTAATTTCTGCTTATTCAAGACTCCTTATATGTATTTAAATCTATGTAGAACTCTATTTTTAGAAAAAAAATAAAAATAAAAATTGATGACATGGCAATCCTACATGGCGCTCTATATTTCATAAGTTGTACAACTATATTATAATTGGATCTTATTTCGAAGCATATTCCGAGCACTCTCCAATGGTACAAAATTATAATATTCCGAATTACGTAGCAAAAGTTATACACAATTTTCATGATATAATAATTTAGGTTGTTGATTCAAATCCAAACTCTAATTTTCGCTTATCCAAATTTCCTTATATGTATTTAAATCATCTATAACTCTATTTTTGTAAAAAAATAAAATATAAATTAATGACGTGGCAATCCTACGTGGCGCGCTCTATGAGCTCGAAATCTTGAGGAGCTCCCTATGCTCCCGAAAAGTTCATCCTTTATATATATATTGATTTATTATCATTACCGCTATTTATTCCCTAACTAAACAGGCCGTAAGGGTTCTTATATTCTCTTACTTAATATAGTAGATTTTCGAATGCTAGTAATCCGTGGTTTTTTACCTTCAATAAGGATTTTTTTCAATGATAAATTGTGTCATTTATATTGCCACATATTTCTATCTCCATTTATTATTCTCAATCTCTATACAAGGTAGAATGTCTTTTGCACTCCCAGTATTTGTTGTGATGTGTGAAAAGGAGTCCCGAAACTTTTCAAACGCTAGAGAGAGACTTTTGTCGGAGTGTCAACTCTGTCAAGTGTCAACTAACCAATTTGTAGGTTTACGCATTTATGACTTGGTCTTTTTGTTTTCTTTTTTTTAATTCTTTTTTTCTTGATAAGGACTTTCTTGACATATTATGTGTGTCATTCTATTTATCGGTTTTTCTAACCTATGCACGTAGTGCAAAGGTTAAGGCTTATCTATTAAATAAATTAATTAGCAAAAATAGAATATCCTCCCTACAATTATGCTAAAATAGTTAGTTTCCTTATTAATATATCTTTTATCTTTTTTTTAATCAAATCCAAATTAAAAACACTTGAGACAATTGTAGGGAGGATATTCTATTTTTGCTATTTGTTTAATAGATAAGCCTTAACCTTTGCACTAGGTGCATAGGTTAGAAAAACCGTCTATTTATTATTGAGGAATAGGGGATAGATGATATCATTAATTATGGAACATGAAAAGAGTACAAACAACCCCTACATAGACTCAAAAAACAATACAAGTATGATAAGCCGTAGACATATTAGCTCCACTGAAGAACTGCTCCGATATCCGGTAATTAGATGTCTTAAATACATCCATCTCATCAGAGATCCATTTTGGTATAGTCTTTGGGTTGGTTATACATGATTGGTTTTCGAAATCAGCACCCCTAGACCGATGCTCCACCAGCTCCACAAATCTACAAGACGAACCTTCCGAAAATGTGTCCCTGGAACTAGACACAACAAACCTACACAAAATTAATACAAACAAACCCACTAGGAAGGGGGTACTTATTGAAAGATGGAAACAGCAAACGAAACCGGACTAAGATGAAGGACTAGGCACCATAGCCAAAACAACCTTTGCGTACTGGTTTTCACCCTACGAACTTGAACAACTACGTCTTCAACAACGTCGCACACGGCACGGAGCTTCCCTGACCAAGCGATTGATTCCTTGGCAAACTGACCAAACAAACCACAACTAAAACTAATCGGGAACGGGCAAGGGGAGACTCAACTCTAAACATTGGAACTTAGAACAGGGGGAACGGGGGAAGGGACACTAAACCTAACCACTTTTATCGAAATTCGGGGGGAGGAGGAGGGGAAGCCCGACACACAACCCGGGGAGGGGGGAGGGGGAGGGAGGCCCCGACACGTGAAAACGAGGGAAGGGAAACGAAACCCGGGCGACGACGCGAAACGGGGAGGGGAACTCAACCAGAACTGACGACGCGAATACATGGGAGAGGGAGGGGAGGCCCGACGCACAACCAAGGGACGGGAAGGGGGAGACACAACACGCGAAAACTGGGGAGGGGGAGGCCCAACAAACAAAAACCAGACCGAACACGCAAACAAGGGAGGGGAGGGGAAGGAAAAGACAGCGGAGGGGGGACACTGAGGAGGGAGACACAGGGGAGGGGAGAGGGAAGCAGAACTGACACGAAACGACTCAGAACTGAAGCGAAAACGACGGAGGACTGACGCAAACGGAAGGCGGGGAGGGGAACCCGATCTATTTACCTTGATGGTGTGCAGGCTCGCCGGTGACTGGAGAGCGGCGTGACACTCAGGCCACCAACGAGTCTGTGCAAGGCGGCTGGTGTGTTTGTGTGTTTAGGTTTAGGGTTGGGAGTTTCTTTCTCTAGAGAAGTGGAGTTTATGTGTGTCATTATATATACTCTATTTTAGTATCAGAAGTCAAAATACATGTTGTAATTAATTTTTACACTTATCTTAAAGAGGATTAAAAACTAATATTTTTACATCAAATATAATAAATTAAGCATTTTGGATAGACTAAAAAGGAGATAAAGCAAAGACATTGATCACGAGTCTACGTACGAAGTATCCGATTAAAAAAAAGTCAATGTACAAAGTGTTAGGAAAGAAATCACATCTATTGTTGTTCAGTATAACATTTTTTGAGGTGAAATCCGTAAAGGTGGTTTATCTCTTTTGATTGCCTTTTCAAGAGAATTCGAATAATTCTTTACTACAATAAAAGATAGTTGAAGTATTTTTTCTCAATTTTTTTAATATCTGGGCACGAATTTGAAATTGTTTTTGATGACGAAATTCGATTTTATTTTTCGACCATTTCTGATGTAATTTTTATATTTCAATTTCAACTATATTTAAATGAAATTTAAATAATCTGTAATTTGAGTTTTAATAAAATTTCTGATACAGTACATATTCGTAAGATTTACAGTAATTTGAGTTTAAATTTACTCGAACATAGTACAACTTCTTAAGGTTTACTCGAACATAGAACATTACACATACTCCTATTTTCCACTAACAACCTGCGTACCTAATTAACAGTCAAGTGTCCGCAAATTTGAGAATATCGTATTGGATAATGCCGCGAAGCTCCAACTTATGAAGAAAACTGATTTTTTTTGGAGTTTGTATTTGTTATTTATTTTGTGTTATGGAAAAATTTATTTGAGTTTGAATATGAGTTGTCTCTGTAATGAGAATGTCGTGTATTTTTTTAGTTTATGGTATTAATGTTTCATAAGTTCTTGATTATGAATCTTTTTTATTGGCAAGTTTATGCGATTGAGTGTTCTATGAGTTGATTGGGTTTAATTGAGATTTGATTGAATTTCTTTTGATAAGTTTGTGGGTGTAATGATTTTTGATCTACTATTAAAGGGTGAAGTAGGGATGTAATATTTATGTTGTGGAGGGGTAAATATGTAAATTTCTAGGGGGAGACCATTGCTGCCCCCTTGGCTTATATAATAGAGAATTTTTATCACGTTGAAGAGTCTATGAGCTTTGACTTGGAGAACACATTGTCACTTACGTTCTTACCCTTGACGCCTTGCGTAATCTTGGGGCTAGCTCATGGATTTTTTTGTTTGTTTTGATTTGGTCAGTAACTGTAGAACTTTATTGTCGTGAAAGAACCATTTACAGCCTTTTATTGTCGTGAAAGAACCATTTACAACCTAAACCATGACAAATAGATCAAATCTTCTAGAAAGGACTTTTCTAGAACCTCAAAGGTTATAACAACAAATTTATATTTTTTAATAGGTAAGAAGAATTTATATGGATTGCCCTTGCACAGGATCCCCACCCAAATACCCAATATAAGCAACACACCTCCAATCCCCCAGGCTGCCCTCACACAGGACCCCCACCCAAAGGCCCATTATAAGTCATACACTCCCACTTCCCCTTTAAGTCCCAAGCAAATGCTTGGGGGTAAGAATTGAACCCTAAACTTTGCTAGGAAATGTGGAAAAATCACCGCTTGAGCCAACCCTAATTCCTAACAACAAATTTATATTTGACATCACTTTTAGTTCTATATTTGTATATACTAGTGTTTCTAATCACTTAACTCAACCATGCCATACAACTTCATTTCAAGTCAACTAGATCTGATATGTGACAGCTAGAAGACTATTTTAGGCTCGTTTGAAACTCTCATTTTTAGTGTATTATGCTTATCTAGAGTGTATAAAATGAGCAATGAGAAAAACAAATACCATTCAACTGAAGAAATAAAAAAGGCCTTGTTTTCCATTCCTGGGAATAAATCACCAGGTCCAGATGGATTTGGGACCCATTTTTACAAAGATACATGGGACATTGTTGGCAATGATGTAATTGCAGCTGTAAAAGATGTGTTGCAAACTGGTCATTTATTGAAGGAGGTGAATACAACAACCATCACACTGATTCCAAAGGTGAAATGTCCCAACAATGTCACAGAATTTAGGCCAATTTCTTGTTGTAACACAATTTATAAGTGTGTCACTAAGATATTGTGCAATAGATTAAGGTAGATTCTTCCTGATTTACTTCTAGAGAATCAAGGAGGCTTTGTACATGGGAGGTACATAGTACATAACATCATGGTGGTTCAGGACATGGTAAGACATTATGGGAGGAAATATGTGGCACCAAGCTGTCTTTTGATGATTGATATACAAAAAGCTTATGACACAGTCAATTAGGAGTTTTTTAGAGAAATGTTTGAGCATTTGGATTTTCCTGTAAACTTCATTTAGTTGGTGATGGAGTGTATAACAACTCCTATGTTTTCTTTGGTAATCAATGGATCAATGAAAGGTTTCTTCCAAGCAAAGAGAGGGTTGAGGCAAGGAGATCCTCTATCTCCCATTCTCTTTGTTATTTGTATGGAATATCTTTCAAGAGTTCTTCATTAAATGGGTGACTTGAGTCAGTTTAAGTTCCATCTAAGATGCAAGGAACTTAAATTGAGACACATGTGCTTTGCATACGATCTGATATTATGTTGTAGAGGGGAATATCAATCCATATACCTGCTGATTGGTGCTTTTAAGCTCTTTTCAACCACCTCCAGTCTGAAGGCAAATGTTCAAAAATCTGCTATATACATAAGTGGGATGTGGGAGATAGAAGTACAGAGGATCTTACGAGCTTCAAGTTTTGTAAGAAGTGCATTACCATTTAGATATCTGGTAGTCCCGATCTTCTCCAAGAAGATATCAGCTACACAATGTGAAGTATTAATTGACAAGATGACAGCTAGGAGCAGAGTCCGGGATACCAGAAACCTCTCATATATGGTTAGAGCACAACTGGTTAATTCAGTTCTTCTCAGTTTGCACAGATACTGGGCATAGGTGCACATTTTACCCAAGAAAGTTCTGAAAGAGGCATCTAAAATATGTAGATCATTTTTGTGGAGTGGTCAATATTTCATCTCTAAGCTTGGTTATACAGCATGGGAGCAGGTCTGTCAAGACAAAAACGTAGGAGGGTTAGGGTTCAGAGATGTTGTTACATGGAATTTCGCTTGTATGGGGAGTATGTGTGGGCCATATCTTCCAAACAGAATAATGTTTGGATTAAATGGGTTCATTCAGTTTACATCAAGGGAGCAGGATGGTGGAGTTATAGTCCCAAAGCTGATGCAAGTTGGTACTAGAGGAAAGTTTGTGATGTGAAGGAAAAATTAAAAGCACATTTTTCTAGTGCTAAACTGAGCTGCATGAGTACATATTCTGTTAGAGTAGTATATGAAAAGATCACTGGAGATCAGGAGAGAGTTTCTTGGGAGAAATTCATATGGAATAGATTGACCACTCCTAAACACCGTTTCATTCAATGTCTTGCAATTCAAGAAAAATTACAAACCAAAGAGAAGTTGATGTAAATTGGTGTAAGCAATAATGCAATGTGCTTAATTAATTTGTGATGCAGGTACAGAAAATCATAGTCATTTATTCTTTAACTGTGTCTTCAGCAAACAATGTTTGAGAGAAGTTAAAGGTTGGTTGGGAATGCAGTCCAATACTTAGGGGTTATATCAGTTGTGCAGATGGATTAGAAATAGCTCTAAGAGCAAGTTTCAGAAAGAAGTCATGCTAGCAGGTGTGGCTCCTCTTGTTTATCATATATGGAGAAGTAGGAATGAATGTTACCGGAAAAATTGTATTCCTACAGTTCAGAGTAGTGTGCAAAGAATTAGGAGTGATCTTAAGCTTAGAGTAAATGTAATTCTGCCTCAAAATATTTGTAGGAGGGATTATATATGGTTTATGAGTGTGTAAAATGGTTTGGGAATGAGGTGTTGTTTTAAAGGAGTGATGTTTAGCATTCTCTTATGTCAAAGAGTCCAACCTAGTTGGTTTGTTTGACTTTGAGGATGTTTTAGGTTGTATGTTTGAATGATGAAATAAATTACTACTTATTTAGCAAAAAAACAAAATATACCCTTAAATATACCATGTTCCTAGTGCACCTCCATATAAGATAAAAAATGCACTAATAATAACAATTCCTTTAGGAATAGAGAATGCTTAAGAGTTGGTCAATAATACTCCAACATCTACTTGTTTTAAGTGAAGGAATATGTCCTTAGAAATCCCACCAATTACTAAATATAGATAGGAATTATATTATGAATATAATAAATTTAATTATTTCAGTAATCATAATTCTTGCTAGAGAATAAATATGATTAATAGGACAATACTGATTGGGCTTATAACTGAAATATATTAATCCTATGAGGTCACACATTATAGCACAAGTTGGACAAAGTAATCCAAATCTATTTAGGATTAGGGTTGGGCTGTCCATAAGGGGAATAGGAGGAGAATTAGGATATAATATTAGGGTTTAGGTGATCACTTCATTAAGCAGTTTCTTTTCACTAGAGAGAGAGCGAGTGAAACCCTAAACTATTCCCTTTAACTCACACCTATACCATCACTTTATTGATGCTCATGGACTTATTAGAGGAGCAACACTTAGAGCTCTCAGATCTTGCATACAACAGGGAAATCATACTACAAAGGTTTGATGGTTAATCCCTATTGTGATTTATGTTTTTGGTTATGTTTACGATCCTATGATTGATGTTAAGAAATTGTTTCCTGTAATTCCGCTATATATGCTTCTATATATTCTTATAGTGCTATCACTTTTGCCTAATTCATAATATTCATATGATCATGTTATCGTATGCAAATTTATTATTTTTATTCAATTAAGGGAGGATTTATTTATGGCTTGAATTTGCATAATTGATATTTGATATTAATTGATTTGAAATTGTAAATAATTGATTTATTTGTGATTTATGCTCAAAATTATTTATAAAGGTCCGAATTATTTTACTATGGACGAAATTAATTGTTAATTAAATCCTAATTGTTGTATTTTTATATACAAAATTTGTTAGATTTAAAATTATTTGTGTTTAATTTGATTAATCATTGAGATAATTTGTTAACAATTAAAGATTTATTTTTTAATTTGTTAAATAAATCTAATGTTCATCACCCACGTAGATCTTGAATAATATGAAAACTGAAAATAATTTAATTATTTGTCCCACTAATTTTCGAATTTTATCATATTATATGTGAATTTTGGTTAAATTTTATGTTTACTTTGATTATTATAAATTTTATGGATAACAAGTAAAATATTTGATTTCATATGTTGTGGTAATTCAGTAGATCACCCTAATAATTATTTTTGGATTTTTTGGATTTTAATTGTTAATTTTTTGGACATAATTTGATTTTTACCCTAAATTTTGAGTTCTTGTTGGATTTAATGTTAATAAAGATTAAGCATTGAAAGCTAATCTCAACAAACCTAAAGATTTGTTTAAGTTTTGCTGATTTATTCAAAATTTCAGCCAAAATTTTCGAAATTTATTAAAATGTAATTAAATCCTTAATCTTTGAACAAATTGTTGGATAAAGATTAATTTAAATTATGTATTAAAAGGGAAGTGACCACCACAGCTGGGTGGCTCCACCTGTGACGGTGGAGCCACGGTGGAGGATGAGATTGGGACGGTAGTGGTGGAACAGGCGGCGCTAACACGACGAGATGGACAGCGCACGTGCGACGTGGGAGGTTGTCTTTCCTCGCGTGTGCTGGCGAGTTGGGCTGACGAGCACTGGTGGCTTTTGCTACCAGCGTCAGTTGGTTACTAGGTGTCGACCGGTGAAGTCGCAATCCTCATACTAGCGGGTTCTGCTCGGCGGTCTTCTGTGGCTGTTGGCTGGCGACGGGTTTTTGCGAGTGCTGGTAGCGTGGGTGTTTGCTGGTGGCCTAGCGCACGCTGGTTGCCTTGTGCTTTCAGCGAGCGATGGAGCTGGGTCTTAACCGCAGGTCGCGGTCTTGACTGCTGGCTACTGTTGTGGCCTTATGGCTGAACGCTGGTGTGATATACATTACTCCCACTCCTTCATTGAGACAAAATATGAAACCAGATTGTGATCGAAAATCATCTTTGTCACTCTGGAAGCTTGCATTAGTGTATACAACACCAACAATTCTACTTGTAATTTGTACTCTGTCCAGGACAAATTAAATGCTGAACGTTTCACTACAAGTGAAAGGGACATGGGAATCATTCTCACAACTGAAAAGTTAAACAACTTTCACATGTAAGGAGAGGAAGCAATGATGCAAGAGATGCATGAAATGCTAACTCAGACCGAGCGAAACATCCCTAACAAGCCAGGAAAAGAACATAAGTATGTTCTTATGGTTAGTAAAATGGAATCGCTCAACATGATTGGGATTGCTATCAAGAAGGATGAAAGCAAACAAGTTGCCAAGTCTGAAACTTCTGTAAAGCAAAAGACTACACGAAAACCAAAAGTTGCTTATGAGCACTATTTTTACACCTGTAACAAGGTTGGTCATTGGAAGAGTAGTTTCCCCAAGTATCTTGAGGATCAAAAGAAAGAATTTCTAGTTCAGATATGTATGTTATAGATGTTAATTTAGCAACTTCTTCTTCTTGAGTATTTGATACCGCTTATGGTTCGCACATTATCTGTAATATGCAAGGCCTCAAAATAAGTAGAACATGAGGAAAGGGAGAAGAAGATCTTCGCGTTGGCAATGGAGCACGAGTTGCTACATTGGCCGTGGGAGTATATAGCCTAATTTTACCTTTAGGATTAGTTTTAGAACTTAATAATTGTTATTATGTTGATGCTATCACAAAGAACATTATTTTGATTCCTGTTTTGAATTCAGAAGGTTTTTCATTTACCATAAAGAACAATTGTTGTTCTGCGTATTTCAATAATATGTTATATGTCTTCGCTAAGTTATTAAATGGTTTATATGTGCTAGACATAGAAACCTACATCTATAACATAGACAACAAGAAACATAAAGCAAATGATTCAAACCCTACATACCTATGGCATTGTCGATTAGGCTACATAAGCTCAAAGCGCATTGAAAAACTTCATAAAGATGGAATTCACAAATCATTTGATTTCGAATCATTTGATACTTGTGAGTTTTGCTTGATGAGGAAAATGACAAACTCTCCTTTCACAGGTTGAAGTGAAAGGGCCAATGACCTTTTAGCCCTCATACATACGGATGTGTGCAGAACTATGAGTACTTTGGCTAGGGGAGGGTACATTTACTTCATGACTTTTACCGATGATGTAATCAGATTTGGATATGTTTATCTCATGCGGCATAAGTCAGAATCCTTTGAAAAATCAAGGAGTTCCAAAATGAAGTACAAAACCAACTTGGGAAGAAAATTAAGTCATTGCGATCCGATCGTGGTGGTGAATATTTGTCTCAAGAATTTGGTGATCATTTGAAACATTGTGGCATACTTTCACAATCGACTCCACCAGGAACACCGCAGTTAAGTGGCGTTTCTAAAAGAAGGAATAAAACTTTCCTAGATATGGTTCGATCCTTGATGAGTCTAGCTGATCTTCCTATTTCATTCTGGGGATTTGTGCTTGAAACAGCAAAATTCACACTTAACAGAGCACCATATAAAGCAGGGAAAAGACACTATATGAAATGTGGACTTGAAAACGTTCCAAAATTGTCTTTTCTAAGGATATAGAGTTGTGAAGCCTATGTAAAACGTTTACTCTCAGATAAACTTTCACCCAAATCCGATAAATGTCACTTTGTGGGTTATCCAAAATGGACTAAGGGATACTACTTATACAACCAAAGCGAAAACAAAGTGTTTGTTTCTCGTAATGGTGTCTTTCTGGAAAAGGAGTTTATTTCCGGAAAAATAAGTGGGATTAATGTATATCTCGAAGAAATTCGAGATGAGAAACAAATGGATGAGGTTAACATCTCATCAGAGGCGGCCCGGGATGAAAATGCTCAGGAGGCGGTGCATTCAATTCATGTACCTCCTACCGTCCCACTTGGAGATAATCCATGTGAAGTCACTCAACCCAATGAGGTAGAAAATTCTTCTGTTGTTCCACCACGTAGGTCTAATAGGACCATCAATCCGTCAAAGAGATATATTGACTTCCTTTTGACTGAAAGTTATGAAATAACGATTTTAGAATCAGAAGAACCTACTAGCTACAAAGATGCTTTGGATAGTCAAGACTCCGAAAGATGACTTGAGGTCATGAAATCTGAAATGGTTTCCATGTCCGAAAGTATGAGACTTGGTTGATTTGCCTGATGGGGTAAAACCCATTGGATGCAAATGGATTTTCAAGTTGAAAACAGATAAGAATGAAAACATTAGTGTTTTTAAAGCAAGGTTGGTGGCGAAAGGTTTCAAAAAATTTCATGGTATTGACTATGATGAAACCTAGCCATGATGAAGTCCATTAGGATAATCCTTACAATTGCTGCCTTTCATGACTATAAAATATGGCAGATGGATGTCAAAACCGCTTTCTTGAATGGTTCTTGAAAGAAGATGTGTACATGACACAACCTCAAGGTTTTGAAGATCCAAAAAATCCAGGGAGGGTATGCAAGCTTAAGAAGTCCATTTATGGACTAACGCAAGCATCAAGGAGTTGGAACCTCAGATTTGATGAGGCAGTCAAGAAATTTAGCTTTCTCATAAATGAAGAGGAATCTTGTGCATACTAGAAGTTAAGTGGGAGTATTATTACTTTCCTGGTCTTGTATGTGGATGACATACTTCTCATAGGAAATGATAAAACCATGCTTGAGTCAGTCATGGAATGGCTTAGAAATTGTTTCTCTGTGAAAGATCTAGGAGAGGCAGAGTACATATTGGGAATAAAGATTTATAGAGATAGATCGAAAAGGCTGATTGGACTTAGTCAAGAGACTTATATTGATAAGGCTCTTACAAGGTTCAAGTTGGAAAACTCCAAAAGAAGTTTCATTCCCATGCAACATGGCATAACACTTAGCAAGACTCAGTACCTTCCAGTCCTAATGAGGTCAAGCGTATGAGTAATGCTCCCTATGCTTCTGCAGTGGGATCCATAATGTATGCCATGATATGCACTCGACCGAATGTTGCATATGCTTTGAGTATATGTAGCAGATACCAATCAAATCCAAGAGATGCGCACTGGATTGCAGCGAAAAACATCCTTAAGTACTTGCGAAGGACTAAGGATAATTTTTTGGTTTATGGTGGAGATGATGAGTTGGTTGTTACTGGATACACTGATGCAAGATTCCAAAGTGACAACGATGATTTTGCATCCCAATCTGGTTCCATATTTTGTCTCAATGGAGGAGCTGTGAGCTGGAACAACTCTAAGCAGAGTACCATCACGGATTCTACAACAGAAACTGAGTACATTGCAGCAGCAGATGCATCAAAGGAAGTTGTTTGAATCAAAAAGTTCATTAGTGAGCTTGGTGTAGTTCCTAGCATTGAGAATGGCATTGAGTTATATTATAACAACAATAATGGTGCCATTGCTCAGTCTAAGGAACCCAGATCACATAAAAAAGGTCTAAACACGTGCTCAAGAAATTCCATCTTATTCGAGAAATCGTTGAAAGAGAGGATGTAAAAGTAAGCAAGGTTCATACTGAGGATAACGTAGCAGATCCTCTGACTAAATCGCTTGCTCAACGTAAGCATGAGTGTCACACTAGGTATATGGGGCTTAAGCATATGGGAGAATGGATTTAGGTTGTTTACTATGCAAACCCTGATAAAATCAAAGCAATAAATGAGCTACCGGACCAAAGAGCATTCGGGATATCCATAAGCAGCAGCAGAATGACAACTTAACTCGCTTCGTCCCTAAGTCGGCAGAAAAAGTCCTACCCTTTTTTAAGGTCCTGAGGGGTAACAAAAAGTTCGAATGGGGGGATGAACAGAAGCAGACCTTCCATGTCGTGAAGGAACACTTTAATAAGCTACCGACTATCACTAGACCCGAAGTGGGGGATAATTAAGCTCCAGCTCTATGTATCGTTATCTGTGAAAACAGTAGCAGCTGTACTATTATTAGAGAAGGACAAGCAGCAGCACCTCATATACTTTGTAAGTCATATACTGGCGGGAGCGCAACAAAGGTATGAGATACTGGAGAAGATGGCGTATGCTGTCCTGTTAGCGACAAGAAAGCTAAGGCCATACTTCGACGCTCACACAGTCCAGGTGCTTACGAGCCATCCTTTAGAAAATGCTCTCCAAAAGCTGGACACCAACGGCAGGTTACTCAAATGGGTAATCGAATTGTCAGAGTTCGACATCGAATACCGGGCTCGCTCTGCCATCAAGTCACAAGCATTGGCCGACTTCATCGTTGAAATAATTATGAAGATACGGAGGAACCCGCTGGTACCTGGCAAATCGTAGTGGATGGCTCGACAGCTTAGATTGGGACTGGGGCCGTTGTTATTATGAAATCCTCCAAGGGAGATACTTTTGAATACGTTGTCCGTTTTGGGCTCAAGGCATCCAATAACAAGGCAGAGTATGAGGTGGCCATTGCTGGGATCAGTCTAAGCATTGCGGCGGGGGGCCATGAAAGTAAAGATGACAACAGACTCTCAACTAATAGTCAGTCAGATAGATGGGACGTACGAGCCAGAGAGTCGGTAATGCAAAAATACCTGAGTAACGTAAAACAGATAACGACTCCACTTTAAAGTTTCGAGGTAGTATTAGTCACAAGGACGGAGAACATGGCGGCAGACGCCCTATCCAAACTAGCAAGTTCGAGCGTGGTTGACCTAAAAAGAAGTGTCATGGTACGGTAGAGATACTGCCTGAACGAAGTGTAGACGTCGCCCAATCTGAGGTTGACAGGTTAAAGTCGTATCACCTAATAAAAAATAACCTAAGGTCCACTAACTAGTAGTCAAGGATGTCAGGATCTAATCCACAGAGATATAGCTATACTATAATATCTGAACTCTAATATTATACTAACTAAATCAGATAAACAGGAGATGTTTTTACTGAAATAAGCAAATAATCAAATCACAAATATCAAATAAGGGAAAGACTAGGGAAATGGTTCACGATGTATGCAATTCAAGATATCAAGAATGATTGAACAAACGCAATAAAATAATCTAACTAGGGCACATGTAAATTCTCTCGAACATTACCTCCCTCGAAGCTCACTGAGCTGCTCTCGCATGGTTATAGATTACTAAGCCTACTATTGAGAGCCTATACAAAATCCTACCTCCCGGTCTATAACTTTGCATTGCAATAATAATCAACATAGTTGGCCAAACTTGTAGATTAACTTAATTAACTCAATAGCAAGAATCAAACAAATCAATGAATTAAATAATCATTCAATCAATCCCTCATATGCAAACATAGATCCACAAATCCCTAGAAAATAAACTACTCACACGTAATTGGGGAAAACATATCACAATTAAATAAGAAAGCAACATGATGGAATAACAAGGAAGAATTAAAAGGGAATAGTAAGGGATGAGAAACAATACCAAATGAAGTACAAATCTTGAAATTAAGACTCTAATGTTCAATGAATTTGTAAAGTAGATTAAACTAGGGTTCTTGAGAGAATAAAAGTTCTTAGAAAAGTAATGACTGAATTAATAATAAGAAAACGTGGGTTTTCTCCTCTAAAAGGAGAGTTATTTATACTAAAGTAACAAAAAGTGCAACACACGCTTCAAAACGCCTAAAAATCGTCCCGTCCGGGTTGCCGGGGTGAATTCCGCCCGAACGGGCCCTCAACAAAATATTTTATTTTCTTCCAAATCTTCTCCAAACGATGAAATTTGGCCAAGTAAAGGCGCCCGGGTAGCCGGGGCGGATTCCGCCAGGTCTGGCGGTCATCAGCCTGCACAAATCTCTATCTTAGTTATTCGTTGGAATTAGGCAAGTGACCACTCGTTGGAAATCTCTTGAAATGTAGAATCTAACCCAATTGAAACCACTGCATTTGGATTTGTAGAACTTGATATATAATCAAAAGAATGAACTGGAGTCATTTTTCTACTTTTTCACTATTCGCTTTGCTTCAAAACTCTTCCAACTCAATGCTCGTGCTCTCAAAAGTACATCATCTCTTGTAGTGATATAAATGAGTAGGAAATGCACCAAAACATGCTAATTTTGCTACAACGGTCAACCTGAAACTACATGCACACTACAAGGAGCACATTAGTACTAAAAATAGCTCCAAAGAGTGCAATTCAGACCAATAATCAATGAGGGACGGGGGCAAAAACTCCATATAAAATAGACATCCCAAACTCCCCCAAGCTAGACTTTTGCTTGTCCATAAGCAAAACTTATCTGAAAAATCAAGAATTCAAGGAAGCAATAGTCGTTTCACCCCAACATAAAATCATTGCAAAAAACATTTAAGTGACTCTAGATCAAATCCAAGCACGCCACAAATCACAAACTGTAAAGCTCAACAAATAAGCACCAATCAGGGATAAGAATCAAAAGAGGCCACTAGACATGCACTACAAATCAATGAGAAGGATCTCACCAGGGGACTCTCCACTCATTTGTAAAACACTCTCCAAACAGTTAAAATGACTGCTTTTTTCCAACCCCAAGTGCTCCATCCCAACTATCACACTCATGTTTGAAGGGTGATCAATGACACTCAATTGCCAAACTTCACCAAGTTAGTCCATAGGCTTGAGCCATCTCTCCACATTAGGTAACTATACATGCAAACAAATCATACATACGACTCATTAAAGGTTATAATGGGGCTCATGGTAGTAGATGTGATAAATATTTGGGAATGTGGGGCTCAAGGAAGTGAAGTATTACTACAACTTTGATAAAACAACCCACACAATATATTAAATTTCAACACAACTACAACCAATTTTCTTTTCTCACTTCTCCTTTCTCCTTTCATAGAATCCAAGCAAAGATTTTCAACTCAATGTTGTTCACTTTTTTTTTTCTCTTTTGTACTTTTCTTTAAAAGCCTTGCTTGTCTTATTTTCAAAAGTTTTATACTTTAGCTACTAGCTAATAAGGATAGAGGAGGATCAACAATTAGGACTTGAAAACAATAATGCGGAGTCCTTTTTCCATGTACACATTTTTTTTTCTCATTCACATTAGTAACCAATTCCATCCAACAAATGTCAACCAACATACATTTCCTAAATATATACTTCACAACCAAAGGTAGAGGGATGTATTTTTGGAAAATGAGGAGCTCATAGCACGGTGATTAAAAGAAATAGGCTTAGCTCAGCGTGGTTAACTAGGGGAAATAAATGTAGGGAAGGCTATTTGGTTTTATGGTGTAATTTCCTACAAGAGTCATAATCATATGGTTGTTTAGCCATCATATAGTCAATGCAACAATGGAGAGAAATCACAAGTTCTAGCATCCCTTAGACAAGTGGGCATACACACATGAAAAGAAAAAACTGGAATATATACAGTTTTAAGGCACGGAAGCTCACATTTAAACCTAAACATGCTTGTAGGACATATGGAATGCCACAATTGTGATTCTTATCATAGATCAAAGTACAAAATGCCATGCTCTGTTAATCAATCATTGATTCATGCCCATCAATAATCCAAAGTTAAAACACAAATGCGATGATACGAGACACAGGGAAAGAACTATTCAACTTGACTCTAATTTTCTAATGAACTCGTATTTTTGTATTTTTTTTAACTGAATAAACTAATTAATGCTAAATAAGACTAGGAAAGCAATAAACTATCTAGGGAGTGAGAAAGAGACAAACCATATGCATAGGAACCCCCCCATGCTGAACTCGGCAATGGCCTCATTGCAACGAAGGGAGGAAATAGAGAAAGCAGTACGTGTTCACGCTCTTTTTTTTTTGTTCCTTCTCATACAATGATGCACAAAGAAAGCTCCAATGACATAAAATGCCACAATTTCACCACTCCACAAAATAAAAATAAAATAAAAAAGAAGTAAGAAAAAAAAATTTAAAGAATTGACTTGCCTCCCGATCAGCGCTGGTTTATAAAGGTCCCGCACGACCGTTTACCTATTTCAATTGCCAAGTGAATGTGGTGCTTGGAGATAGAATTCTTCAACTAAACCCACAACACCCTACTCCTTGATCTTAGTACAGCCACCATCACCCCATGTGTAGAGCGGGTCATGAGTAACTCGTGGGATCTCATCTCCAGCTAACTCCTCAATAAACTCATTAGTACTACTGTCACCTAGCTCCCATAAGCGCTATCAGGTCTCAGATCGTCCCCTGGGCACTTCAGGATTGTAAACTCACGAACCGTCTCATCTATGACATCTACTCTGCAACATATACTATCAAGCATAGGGATTTCACGAGCCATGTTAATATTGAAGTCACATGTTCATCCCTAATATTCAGTGTGATACTTCCCGCCCTTAGATCGATAATTGCCCTTACAGTGCACAAAAAGGGTCTACCCAAAATAATGGGGATTTTAGGGTCCTCAGCCATGTCAAGCGCCACAAATTCAACAGGAATGTAAAACTTACCCACTCGAACAAGGACGTCCTCTAAGATACCTAATGGATGCTTAATAGAACGATCAGCCATTTGGAGGTTCATAGTGGTACACTTAAGTTTTCCCATATTAAGTCTTTTACACAAGGAAAGGGGAAGGACACTGACACTAGCACCTAGGTCGCACAAAGCCTTATCAATACTAATAGGATCAATTGTGCAAGGTATGGAGAAACTACCAGGGTCTTTATTTTTAGGCAGTGGCCTATTCTGAATGACTGTAATACAATGTTCAGTAAAGGCTATAAACTCCAGCTTATTAAAAGTTCTTTTCTTACTCTGTACATCTTTCAAAAACTTAACATACATTGTAATATGCATAATCCATTCAGAGAAAAGAATATTTACCTGAAGACTTTTCACAATAGCCAAGAAATTACTGAACTTCTTCTGAAACTTAGAGCATGTTGCACGGTGTGGAAATGGGAATTTCAGAGTGATAGGTAAAGGTGGAGCGACAACATCCTTCTTTTTCATACTTTCCTGGGCAATATGCTTCTTAGAAACGTCTTCATCGAACCTATCGTCCCTAACAACCTCAGAAGTAGCCAACTTGTCTTCCTCATCGAAAGTAGAGTCGTTGTTACTAATCATAGCGGGCTCATCGTTTCTCAAGCCACTCATTAGAGTGATTGCATTAACACTTTCTCGAGGATGGACAGACTGGCTAGGCAAAGAACCCGGCTGTCTGGTAGAGGATGAACTTGCCAACTGAGCTATTCGTGACTCTAACATCTTATTATGTTTTCCTGTAGCTTAGCTTGTTCTGAGCACGCAGGTTCTCAAATTGAGACCTAGAATCTGCTTGAAAGGAAAGGATGCCCTTCTACATCTGCAACATGAGATTTTTTAGTTCAGCAATAGCTGGGTCTAAAGGAGGTGTGCTATGTTGCTGTTGAAACTGAGTTCTCTGAAATCCAAGAGGAGCTTGTTGTTGTGACTGATACTGCTGAAACTGGGGTTATGGTAGGAACTATTGTTGCTGCTGAGGCTGTGGATAATGTTGTTGTTGCGGATTCAACACATTATTGCTCCTATATGAGAGATTTGGATGATCTCGCATCCCAGGATTGTATGTATTGGAGTATGGATTGAACTGGTGCTTGTGTTGTGACTGCAATGCCTGCACTGTCTCACTCGAAGGTAGGAGAACAGGGCACTCTTGAAAGTTGTGTCCAGCTATCCCACAAGTGTCACATATAAAAGCATTATATCCAGAAGCACTGGTCATAGCATTTACACTCATGTGGGAGGAGGGTTCATTATTACCAAGCTTCAAAGAATCGATCTTCTGATTTAAAGCAGTTAGTTGCCTAGACAGTATAGAGTAGGCGTCAACATCATGCTTGCCACCTTTCTTTACAGAAGAGTGAATAGTGGATGCTTGATTAGAAGCAAGTTTCTCTAGAAGTTCATACCCTTCATCAATGGCTTTATCCATGAAAAACCCACCAGAGGCTCCATCCATTACCCGTCTCGTATCTGCATCAACTCTAGTGTAAAAAAATCTGACACAAATACCACTGGTCTAAACCATGATGAGGACAAAGACGCTGTAGATCCTTGAATCTTTCCCAAGCTTCATACAATGACTCGTCAGGATCCTGGGTGAAAGTTACTGTCGCATGACACATATCTGCAGTCTTTTGGTAAGGATACCACTTGATAAGAAAAATTTTGGATAGTTCTTCCCAAGTGGTGATAGAGGCAGGCAGCTTGTTATACCAGAACAGAGCTTTGTCTCGCAGAGAAAAGCCAAATAAGATCATTTTCATCTGCTCAGCAGTAACACCTACTTGTTTCTAAGTAGCACAACATTGTGAAAATCGCCACAGATGCTGATTTGGGTCTTTAGATGGTAACCCAGCAAACTGATTATTTTGAACCATATTCAGAACATGAGACTTAATTTCAAAATTCGTAGCAGCGATAGTAGGCAACTGTACCCCAGTGGGTACATTATCAGGAGATGGTTGTGCATAATCCCTGAATATTCGGTAGCATCCTCACCCATTATAAGAGAAATAGGGGTGATAGGGAAGTCTTGCTGTGGTGATGATGGTTGAGTAGGTGTCTTTTTGGAAGGTGTCCCTGCAGAAAACTTTGCTTGCTTAGTTTTCTTTCTGAGTCTACGAGCAGCCTTTTCAATCTCCGGATTAAATGGAATAAGATTTGGGGATTTTAGTTTCCTGCTCATACACCAAAAACACAAAAACAAACGTGAGATGCTCCGAAGAACAGGTGTTCTTCAGAGTAGGTTGGTGTAATACTTCAATTCAGATAAAATAAAAATAAGTCGTCTCCCCGGCAACGACGCCAAAATTTGACAGGTTAAAGTCGTATCACCTAACCAAAAATAACATAAGGTCCACTAACTAATAGTTAGGGAAGTCATGATCGAATCCACAGGGAGATGGCTATACTATAACATCTGAACTCTAATATTATACTAACTAAATCAAATAAAAAGGAGATGTTTTTACTGAACTAAGCAAATAATCAAATCACAAATATCAAATAAGGGAAAGACTAGGGAAACGGTTCACCACGTATGCAATTCAGGATATCAAGAATGATTGAAGAAAATCAATGAAATAATCTAACTAGGGCACATGTAATTTCTCTCGAACATTACCTCCCTCGAAGCTCACTAAGCCGCTCTCGCATGGTCATAGATTGCTAAGCCTACTATCGAGAGCCTATACAAAATCCTACCTTCTGGTCTATAACTTTGCATTGCAACAATAATCAAACAGTTGGTCAAACTTGTAGATTAACTTAAATAACTCAATAGCAAGAATCAAACAAATCAATGAATTAAATAATCATTCAAGCAATCCCTCGTATGCATACATAGATCCCCAAATCCCAAGAAATAAACTACTCACACATAATTGGGGAAAACATAATCACAATTAAATAAGAAAGCAACATGCTGGAATAACAAGAAAGAATTAAAAGGGAATAGTAAGGGATGAGAAACAATGCCAATTGAAGAACAAATCTTGAAATTAATACTCTATTGAAATCTTCAATGAATTTGTAAAGTAGAATAAACTAGGGTTCTTGAGAGAATAAAAGTGCTTTAGAAAACTAATGACTGAAATAATAATAAGAAAACAAGGTTTTTCTCCTCTAAAAGGAGAGTTATTTATACTAAAGTAACAAACAGCGCAATACGCACTTCAAAACGCCTAATAATCCCCCCGCCTGGGTTGCCGGGGTGGATTCCGCCCTATCGGGCCCACAAAAAAATATATTATTTTCTTCCAAATCTTCTCCAAACAATGAAATTTGGCTAAGTAAAGGCGCCCAGGCAGCCGGGGCGGATTCCGCAGCCTACACAAATCTCTATCTTCAAAATGCCATAACTTATTCGTTATTCGTCGGAATTTGGCAAGTGACCACTCGTTGGAAAGATCTTGAAGTGTAGAATCTAACCAATTGAAATCACTGAATTTGGATTTATAGAAGTTGATATATAATCAAAAGAGTGGACTGGAGTCATTTTTCTACTTCTTTCACTATTCTCTTTGCTTTAAAACTCTTCCAACTCTATGCTCGTGCTCTCAAAAGTACATCGTCTCTTGTAGTGATATAAATTAGTAGGAAATGCACCAAAACATGGTAATTCATACAACGGTCAAGATGAAACTACAAACACACTACAAGGAGCACATTAGTAGTAAAAATAGCTCCAAAGAGTGCAATGACCAATAATCAATTAGGGACGGGGGTAAAAACTCTATATAAAATAGACATAGCATAGGTAAATACGATTAGTCAGGGAAAAGAATGGTATCACTAAATAATGGCACACAAACTAAGTGAAAACTTACCGGTGGACAAGATGGCGGCCAAGAAGCTCAAGAGATAAGTAATGTGGTACTGCATCTTTCAAGGACAATTTTTATTAGAAAGAATTCTCATTCTCACTTTGAAAGTGTGTAACGACTCATTAAGCCACAAAGATAATCGAAGAAATCCACGAAGGAGTGTGTGAGAATCATATTGGAGGAAAAACGCTGGCACTCAAAATTTGCGCGCCGACTTCTACTGGCTGACGATGTTAACAGATGCACAGGCTTATGCGAAGAAGTGTGACAAATACCAAAGGTTCCCGCCGGTAATCCATCACTCGGCTAATGATTTGCAGCCTATATTGAATCCAATCCCCTTTGCTCAGTGGGGGATGGATATTATAGAACCGTTCAGACCGGCATTAGGCGAAAGAAAGTTCCTAATAGTAGGAATTGATTACTCTACAAATTAGATTGAAGCTAAACCGACGGCAAAGATCACGGCTAACCAGGTAAAAAAGTTTAACTGGAAAAATATCATTACAAGGTTAGGCATCCCAATGGGAATTGTCATGGACCATGGCATCCAATTCGATTGCGGTCCAATCAAAAGCTTCCTCAGTCCATACATCATCAAGTTTGCATACTCGTTCGTATGCCACCCCTAGAGCAACTACCAAGCTGAGGCCGCTAACAAGTAGATTCTGAATGCCCTAAAAAATATGTTAGATGACCTGAAAGGAGGTAGGGGCGACACGGTCCCCGCAGTATTATAGTCCAACAAGACCACCGAGAAGGAAGCTACCGGAGAAACCCCCTTCAGGCTAGCATTCGGGGCAAAAGCAGTGTTACCGGTCGAGGTAGGATTACCGAACTGGTGAATCTTAAACTTCGAACAGGAGCTAAATAATAAATTGCAGAAGGAAGATATCGACTTGCTACCTGAGGTCAGAATGACAATAGAGCTTAGATCGGCTGTTTACAAAGACCGGATAAGCAAGGCCTACAATAAAAGGGTAAGAAGCCAACCCATTGAGAAAGGAGACTTGGTCCTAAGGGCATTTCAGCCACCGGCGAAGCCTATAATGAGGGTAAATTAACGGCCAATTGGGAAGGACCCTATTTGGTGAAGGAAGAGATTGTCCCAGGCTCCTACGCTGGAAGATATGTGAGGCAAGCTCCTCAAGAATAACTAGAATGCCAGTGTCCTGAAGAAATACTTCGTTTAATATGCTTTCTACTTTGTAGCCCAGTTAATAAATCGACATTTTACATTTTGGCCCAGTTTATAGATTTGAGCATTTAGTACTTAGCTTTGTTACAGTAAATCAATGTGCCAGGAAAAGCCACTTATGAAAATAAGATGAGCATCTTCTGCATAATTACTGTCATCAATTGTCGTGCTAACAAGATAACAAAGCAAATGGAAGATGCCTCTCTTGATGGTTAATGACCTAATCAGGTCTGCCGTCAAAGAGAAGCTCACCCTAAAATAACTATCCCTTTTGTCGGTCAACGACCTTAGTGGATCTGCTGATAAAAGGGAAGCATGCACCGAAAAGGATCTGCCGACAAGAGAGGAAAGCGGATTCCTGAATGAATATCTCCCTTGTTGGTCAATGACCTGTGTGGATCTGCCGGCAAGGGAAAAAACATAACCTCCCAAGCGACTATCTCACCTGCTAGTCCATGATCTAAAAAGATTTGACGGCATGGGAGAAGCACAAAATTGAGAATGCTCCCATTAACCGGTCAATGACCTAAAAGAATCTGCCGGTAAGATGACAGTAAAATTTTAATCTCGGTCGATGATCTAAGTGGATCTGCCGTTAATAATAACTATTATTATGTGTTTTATCTTTGTCATCTTAGTTATAAATTAATCGGTAAGAAATAAAGTAAGATAAAAGCAGGCTAGCGAAATAAATAAACCGACAGCAGAGTTGGGTAAAACAGTTCAATTTCATTGCATAATTGTCATTACAAAAATTCCCGAATCGAGATTAATTACAAAAGGTCAAACCTAAGGAAAATGAAGCTTTGAGACCGTTCACAGCCGCTGAAGAGTTACCGACAACAGAGAGAAGCACAAGGGAGTTTCGAGCGGAAGGAGAACAGGGAGAAACATAAGGGAAGAGTAGGCCGAAATCTCATATGGTGATGACATCATTTTCGGATCCTTTGGCGACCTCCACACCCTCAAGGCCTTAGCAGCCTTAGTGTTGCCGACGTCCTCCGCGTGTTTACCTGGTCTTCGGTGTCCTCGAACTCGAAGTGGGGGTCATCATTGGCAACATATGCCTTAGTGACACCTTCATCAAGTGTCTCACCCTCGATCGGGTTCTCGAACTCCCTGCACCCATGAGCTTCCTCAACCGCCAGTCAGTTGATATCGGGAATGGCCTGCTTGGCACACCTCATAGGAACCAACCAATCCTCGTTATACCGGTTAAGAAGATGGGTGACAGTCGTCAGAATGCCGATAATCCTTCATGGCATCAGGAGATAGGGAAGCCTCACGGTCCTCAAAGGCCTAAAGCTCTTCCTGCATCTTCTGAAGTCATTCCCTATCGGTCTTCAGTTGTTATTCCATAAGGGTCTGGTCCGTGAGTTTCTTTGAGGCGGACTCCAACTCAGCCTTAATGGTAGAAAGCTCCTTCTCAACAGACCTCAGTCCATCTCTTTCGACCTTAACTCGAGCAAGCTCATCTTGACTTACCTTGAGCTTCTCCTTGCTCACGGCGTGCTCAGCTTCTTCATTAAAGTAAGCGCTTTGGAAAAATAGGTAAAGATCACAAAGTTCTTTACCAGAATGAGCCGACTGCGATCACAAGAAAAACAGAGGGTTATAAGAAAAAAAATACAAAATTGTGAAAAACAGACATCAGTGTTAACCAAAAACAGAAACGACTTACCACGGCCAAGTTCTGGGCATGCACAGCAGCTGCAGGCCTAATGGTCTCTACCAGCATGCCATACTTTAATTGTATGCCCTTCATTAGCCGGTAGCATAAGTTGCCGCCCTCCAAGGGATGGTCAAGAAGTAGAAACTCATCGTCATAGAAGTTGAGCCTCGGTTGGAACTTCTCACCATCCCGTACCGGTGAGTGAGACCACCGCTTCTTGATGATCTCCGGTATGTGGGTTACCGACTCTTCTATCCATCCAATTGCCCGAGGTTTGACAAAGGGTGGAGTTCCTGGATCATCTGGCGAACAGTCTGCTGCTTGTGAATCTTGAGACGCAACGTCCCCACTATAGTAACCCGTGTCAGAGGAGTCTCCCCGGCTCCAGACACGAGAGGAGGCTGAACCTCCTTTTGCTTTGATTGGGAAGCCGACCTTTTGAGGTCCCTCTCCCTAGTGGGCTTCCCTTCTTTTACTTTCTTCTATTGAGGAATGACAGTCGGTTTCTTGGCCGGTTGCGGCTGGCGGGAACCTTTTCAGGGTCCTGAGGATCACCACGGCCGCCACTACCTCGGCCATGCTTTCCACCCTTACCAGTAGCAGGGATGGAGATGAATTTCATGGCCTGTTTAGATGGCATAATGGAAACAAGAAGGCACTTGGCGTTAAGATGCAATGCCTCTCGAATCGATGCTCCCTGCTTGAAGAACATTCAAGAAAAAGAAAAAATCAGAATATATCAATGGCATAATGCAACAAAAAAGCTAGACTACATGCAAAGAGCAAATAAAATTCTACAAACACCCATACCATGAGGATCAGTCTAACAAAAATTTAATGCCGACAAGGCCGGGTTAGTGAGAATATAGGCTGCGTGGGGAAGCCAAATGTGGGGTACTGGTACCGGCTTAACTCCCTTAGGGGCTGGAATGAAATCCTCGTCAAAATAAGTGAAGGCCAGGAGCTCCCAGTGAGTAAGGCGCCTGTCAGGGATGTGCTCCATCCTGGGGCGCGGTCAGGTGAAATAGCGGCGAAGGGAAAAAATATCCAACACCCTTACCCAGAATAACCTGGGCTTCCACCCCTTCAATGACGTCAACTTCGGGTACACCGTTAGCTTCCTTGCCTTGGTGTACATCGACATCCAGCCACCCTTTACTTCGTTCTTGGCAGCCTTCAATTTTTACCCTTCCTATTTCCTTTGGCAAAACCGTCTTCTTTTATCTAGTGCATCTTCCAGAAGAGGTTAAGGGTTTCTAGGAAATTTTTGAAGTGTATCGTCCAGGCATATGCTATGAAGTTGCCCCATCCTAACGGCACGAACTGGGCTAAGCAGATATTCCAGGCTGTAGAAATTTTTATCAAGAATGGGTCCAAGGAAAATATCAGTCCAAGTCTAGTTGGTAAGCATAAATCGCTACATGCTCCGGGGGGCAATCCGTCACCATGCATCCTGAAGACGGTAAAATTAGCTTATAACCCTCCGGGAAGGCAAAGGCAACTTCACCCTTGCGACAAAAATCATGCTCCACACAGGTCCTCCTCTAGCTGCTATCTATTTGAACATAGGACGGAGTGCATGGCTCACATGCGGCATGCCGGCAGGTAGCGATCATCCAACGTCTCATCATCGTCCTCCGGAATTATCTTGGACAATTCTTCATCATCTCTGTCGGCTTCAGGAGTAGTCAATTCACCCTCCGACATCAAATCTCATTCAATGCTCCTAACGGCATTAGAATCGATGTCATCCTCCTCGGCATCTTGATCAGTCATGCCGTGCTTTGCTCTGACTCGAGGATACTATCACCAGGTGAGTCCTCCTTATTCTCTTCTGCTGTCTGAGAAGAAGAAGCCTCGCAAGGGGGCAATGGTAGAACACCGGCAAGGGATGAGAAACCGGAGGAAGAAGGAAAGAGGTTGGGAGAATGCTCGGCCAAGCTTATCATACTACAGTATTGGCCAGGAGGTATGGTCATGATGATTCTGTCGCCAGTATTTTTTTAATGGCGATTAAGGGATAAGTTGGCACAGGTGGAGACCTAGGGCTAGGTTCTGCCGGTGTAACAGATGAGGAAGCAACCCTGCCGGATATGCTACAGTCATTACCTGATTTAGACCTACGCTCCGAAGCTACGTCTACTGCCAACGATGAAGCTGAAACTACAGGGCTAGAGGTAGAACTACCGGAGCTAAAGTCACTGTCGGTAATGGAAGGGGGGCAATCGAAATTATTTTGAGAATCAGATTGGAAAGACATGATCAAAGCAGAAAATGAAACCTACTTTAGAAGAATTAGTAGGAAGATGGAAATACGTGGATATTAAAGCTCTAGCGAGAAATGGAGTACGAGCAACCCTAAGACTCGAAAATGAAGCAGAATTCCAAACTTAGCTCAACTGGCTGGAAAACTCTTGAAATATTATGAAACATAAAATGTCGATAAGCAATTTGCGACTGGTTTTGTTTGATTTAGGCAAGAAATGAAAGAGTAATGAGCAAACGATGATTCGGAGTTTGAGAGGAAAATTGCCTGAGGAATATTGCACTTGGGTTTGAAATTGGGTAAAATGAGGGGAAAATCCCTATTTATTGGCGACAAAACGGCTGAGATCAGAAGACGCTTCAACTTCCTACCTACGATGCTAGCACGTGTTGCCCCACGAACACCCATCAATCAAACATTTACCTAGGGGCTCTCCACATATGACGCGAAAATCGAGGCAATGTTTCGTCTTCAACAACAAGTCGGTTCTTCACCATGTCTCTCTTACCGGTTCTAGTTGAGTCAAAGAGTTCAAGTCAAAGTCCACAACACCCATGACAGTTTTAGTATTGACAAAGCAGGATATCTAATTGTGCCAATCATACCGGCTTGGGGGGGGTAGTCGTATGGGGGTTGTCGAAGTTTCATACCGGTCCAACTAGACCACCAAAGACCGTCATAGTTAAACCATCTTGGTATCTCCGAGGAACCAGGAGGAGAATCTTCCTAGTACCGGTATCCCTGATATACCAGTCCTTATCGGGCTCCTTACCGGTGCATATTGCCTGGGCCATCCTTAATGAACCTGGGCCTGATTCACTACTATCTAAAGAAGGCCTATGGGCCTAAAGATAAGTATGAAAAGAGGATAGAATTGTATTTAGCCAATAGGAGAAGTGTCCTATCAAGCTTGGGACACTCCCGGCTCATATAAATACCTCATGATCTGAGTCATAAAGATACGTTCACAATCATAATAACACAATACTTGAGAGTTATCGGCTTTTATCTTTACTGACTTAGGCATCGGAGGGGCGTTCCTCAGATCAACCCCTGAGGTTAGTTTAGGTGTTTTGTGTTGCAGGTAATCAAACCGGCACACGTGACAAGGAGATAACGGTTCACTCATACATCATTTATTCCATATCAAAACACTACCTCTATTTTTTAAATGTAATATTTGATTATTTTAATTCACTTACCAAAAAGGCAAATGTTGCATCTAAAAAAATAAAGGAAGTATCTCTATTATATAAGGGAAGGGGGGAGATATGGTGTCCCCCTAGAAATTTACTTAAATGCACAGTAGTAAATCAATAACTACCAAAAAAAAGAGGAAATCAAAGTCAAACTCAAATATAGCATTAAAAAATTAACTTAAATGTTGAAGGCAAATCAAGTTTTAATTGAGCCACCAAAAAAATAAGAAACATTGACTATAAGATTTAGTAGATTTATGCTGAAAAAATTAAAACATAATATTACATCGATAAAATATCTTATCAATCAATTTTTATTTTTTTTATTAGGAAATATAATTGGTACGAAGACCAACCCCTGCTAGGCTACTAGCCTACAAGGCACCCCAACTCAGAGGCTGGGTACAAGCCTAACAACCCATAAATAAATGCCCCAACATATTATTGGGATGAGGATTCGAACCCTGGGCAATGCCCTAGAATTTGGGGTGGTACTCCACTGAGCTACCACCTCTCCCTCATCTTATCAATCAATTGATAAACACAATTAAATATTACATCAAAACGGAAAATTTAATCAACAAAGTGAAATGATTTATTTAACACAAAAGACTATGTTAATACAACATAAGAAATCCTAAATAACTTCACTTAACATTTTTTTTATCGTTCATCAAGTTTAATTTTAAAAACCTTAAAAGAAGAATAATTGAAAAAATTAATAAAATAAGGATTAAGTGATAGAGGCTAAACCTGAAATTTAGCCAAAACAAAAAGTCTAATTTTCAAAATTTACCCCTATTTGGTTGTTTATACCCAAAAAGGCCATAATTTATGTATTAAAAAATAAAAAATCAGGCACACATCGCGTGCATAATTTGCTAGTATTAATTAGGTTCGGAAAAATGAGGATGGAGTAAATTCATATAATAAAGCTAAAAGTTCATACGAAGATAAATCATTTAGTCAAGTTATATATGCCATTTGTATTTAAACATGCTACCACCCTAGAATATAAAGGTGAAACAACTTAGATGCACCAGCCCAGTGACACTATGTATACACATGTGATTAAAATTCTGGCCTTTCATCCAACCCCAAACAAATTAGAGCTAATTGATGCGGAAAAGAACTAGAACTCGGTTATGGGCCAATTTATACTTGTTTTTGTTTTTATGTTGAATCACACAATTTTACCGTGACCCTTAGAAAGTGTTATACGTTTTGGATTTTTTTAGCTTATGTTTTGGGGTATTGGGGACTTGGGGTATTGGACTTTGAGAGTTGTCATAATTAATTAGTGGATTATTTTAGTTCGTTAAATAATTTTAAAAAACCTTTTTTTTGTTTTGAAATGCTAACTAATTTCTAACAATGGTTAGGTTTTTTTTTTTTTTTTTGAAAGGAACAATGGTTAGTTTTATTTTCCGAGTAGGTAGCAAGTAAATTAAGCACAAACGCTCAACCTAAATACTAATTCACAAACTTCCGACTGAATTTACACTTCTAGGTCTTATATTCACAGGGAAAGTTACTTATTACTTAAACAGTCAGCCACACAGCCTTGACTTTTCATAAAGTCATTTTGGTCATTAAATCCATTTACTAATTGGAAGGTTTGACCCGTCTCCTTGTTTACAGAAAATTAAAATTAACCCCCAACATCTTTCCTTTGTTTTATGTTGCTTCGGCAATCTTCACATTTTGAATGCCAATTATGTTAAGGATTTTTTTTATATTATTATCTTACCTACACGTAAGGCAAAAACCCTAGCCTCCCCCCTCTCTCTTTCTCTCTCAAATCCTAGCCTCCCCTACCCCTTCTTCTTCAATTAGGGGCTGCCATAAATGATTTCATCCATGGTAAGCCCTTTTCCTCTTTTATTTTCAGTTTTTAATTTATTTTCTTGTTTTGTTTAATAAATTAGTCTCTCTTTATGAGATCTTTTCAAACCCTATTATGGGGTTTTTAGTTTCTGTTTTGGAAATCTCCTTCTCCCCTATGGGTGTTGTGAGTATGGTTTTTTTGTTTTTAGGTATGAGAAATTGTTCTTATTGGTTGAAGTTCGAGACTCAACATGAAGGTATTGGAATCTCGGATGCGGTCAACATGATTCGATCAAGAATGTTCTTCTCACACTACATCAAAATGATATACTTCCTCATCAATAGCTGCTTGATTCAGCAAATACAAGGGGGTTGCGCTGTATTGCTCGATCTGGTTCATTGTAGTTCCTTCGAAGATGAATTTGATTTAGGCTTATTTAATTGTATCTTGTTTTTCTTTAATACCTATTGTAGATGACGTTTGACCTTCAATTAATGAAATTTCTTTTTCAAAAAAAAATATTAAGGAATTTTTAACTAGAATAATACAAATTTTTTACCGTTCTCTCACAATAATACAAACTTTTGATTATTATGTAATATAACAAATATTTTTAAAAATTTCTCCCAGTAGGTTGATACCGGTTATTAACTTGTTGTAGGAGGTAAATAAGCTCACGTGGCACTCACTAGGACACGTGTCTTTATTTTATTGGTTGATTTTTTAAATTTTATTTAAATTTCGAAAAAAAAACACAATTTTCCTTTTTTTTCTTTCTTCTCCTGCTCCCCCCTCCATTCTCTTTCACTCCCCCACCCCACCCCACCCCACCCTTGTCCCCGCCCGCCCGCCTAACCCTCCCCGAATCGTTTCTCTCTCTTCCTCCTCCCCCGGCCCCCCCCCCACCCCCGAAACCAATTCGGCCCCTCCAACGACCACCCCTTGCGCCTCCCAAACCTACGAAACCCCGAAACCACTCCCCGTCCCTCCCCCACACCGAAACCACTCCGCACCCTCCCCCACCTAAATTACACTTCCCAGCCTCTCCCCCCCACCTCAAAACCACTCCCTAGTCCCTCCCCCACCGTGAAACGTCGGAACCGACGAGTGCACGAGCGAAGAGAGAGTACATCGGAGGAGCAAACGACGGCAGATTTAAGGAGAGAGAGGATTTGTTCCTGCATGAAAGGTGGTTATTTTAATTTCGGGTGAAGAAGAAGGGTTTTGTGTGGTAGGGTTGTGTTTCAGAAGGGGTGGGGTTGCTTTGGGTGGTGCTTTTGGACGAATGGGGCTATTTTAGGTGGTGGCAGGGTTGTTTCGGTTGTTGGTTTTGGTGGGCCTGCTTCAGATGGTGGTGGTTTTAGGTTGTGGAGTAGAGGTGGGGTTACTTTGGGTGGTGGTGGCCTGGTGGGGTGGCAGTTTATGGTCAATGGTGGTAGTTTAGGGGTGGAGTGGTGGTTTAGGATGGAGGTGTGGCGGTTCTAGCGGCAAAGTGGTGGTGCTTGTGGTAAGGGGTGGGGGTTTCAGTTGGTTGGGGGAGGAGGGAGGAGAGAGAAAGAGATTTTGGGTTTTTTTAAATTTTTTTACCTGTTTTACCGGTTATAAGTCATATTGACCTACTCTAGAAATTTTGATGCAAATTTTGTTATATTACATAATAATCAAAAGTTTGTATTATTGCGAATAAACGGCCAAAAGTTTGTATTACTCTAGTTAAAAAAATCCTTATGTTAATGATGATTTCCAAAGATTTTTATTATTACCGTCCTAAATTTTTTTACTATCGTCCTAAATATATATATTTATATCATACTAGTACTACATGCACATGATCTGTGTGAAAGTATATTAATGTTAATAGTAACATCAAAAAGTGTTAAAAAACAAACTTAAGAGTGTAATATTTATGGTGAATATTGATGAGCGTTATTGTTTTTATTTGCATTGCTCTAGTGTAAAGAGTAATGTTTTTCAAAAAGGACTATATTATCGAGGTAGAATATGTTATCTTGTATTTGGTAGATAATTCAACAAATCTCCTTTTAAATAATGATCTAGGTTATGTTTTTTTATATTTTTAAAAATACATATATTTTATAGGCTATTTTATGAGTAGTAGTTCAATTTAATTTCACTGGATAATTGAGATTTTTAGGCGTACTACGTGAGTAGTGCTTCAATAAAAAAATTTATGGATTGATATTATCTGATTATGTATGTTTATCTATTTAATTATTTATTATCCCAAGTGATTATGAGCCCCAAAAAAAAAAAGAATATTCTCTACATTTGTTAATTCTTTTATAGTTTGTTAAGGCATGTTATTTGAAATTGTTATTGCAACTGAGAGTCTAGATAGTAAGAATCTCTGTAAATCTTTGCTTTTATAATTGTTTGAAAATTGATTTCGTCATCAATTTATATTTTCAATTGTGAGTTTTCTCTTTTGACACATTTTTATGTATTTCTTTTTGGTAATGTAGAACTTTCTTTATTACCCATATTTGTAAATGAGGAAAGAATCAAGAAATTTTTTTTCTTTATCATTTTTGTGAGATTAAGCGTATATAAGTCTTTTCATATGGGGACACCATAGCTCCCCCTTGGCTTATATAATACTAGCTTTCTAAGCACGCGATGCATGCGGCGACATTTTTTCCATTGTAATATTTCGTAATGTCGAGTAGCTAGTTTTACGTGCATGCAATACATGCAATGATGCAGCGACAACTCATTATAATTGTTTAAGTTGACAAATTTTTCAATAAATGCTCTGTTTTTTTCAACTTATTAGAAGTTATTTTCAGCAAAAATAAGTTTAAATCAGTTCTTGATCTGACTTTATTATCATCTATGTAATTGACTTATACAAATTAAAATTATACAAACCCATTAAAATTATCATTTCTTTACATGATTATAATGTTGTGGAAGTATATTGCTGATTTTTTTTTTTTTTTGCAATTTTTCCTTTTGATGGATGATTATGATATTCTTAAATGAATTTGTTATCTTTGTTTTTTTGTAAACTTTTTTAGTCTTTCCATTTTTTTTAACCTAAAATTTTAAGTTATGCTGATTGTAGTTTTTAAAAATGGAAGATATTGGTTTTGATTGATTACGCATTATTATTTTAAAAATTTAAACAAATTGATGTAATTAAAAAAGTAAGGGTAATATAGTCATTTCATATGGGGACACCATGCCTCCCCCCTTCACTTATATAATAGAGATAGATTAATATGGTATTTAGATACCCTATACACCAGGAATTGAGGTTGGCTAAGTAGCGAGTTTTCCCATCTTTTCTAGCAAAGTCTAGGGTTTAATTCCTACCACAAGCATTTGCTTGGAATTTGAAGCGGGGGCGGGGGGGGGGGGGAGTGGTGGGTGTCCGACTTGTAGTGGTCCTCTTGGATGGGGCCTTGTGCGAGGGCGGCCGAATATCCTTCTTACCAATTTTTTTTTTACAAAAATTACCCTATACACCTTTTCTTTTCTTTGTCCTCTTTGCACCTAGGGGTGTGCACCGGTCCAGGACCGGATCGAAACCGACTGGACTGGTGGATCGGAATCTGGAAAAGGTTTGGACGGGGATCGGACCGAAAAAATTCCGGTTCGGTTTTGGACAGGCTGGATTTTTTATTTGCTTTAAACATATTTATCAATTAAATACATTAAAATTTAATAATTTTAATAACAATATTCCTAAAGGTAATAAATAGTAGGTTGTTAACTTTCTAACTTTGTACCTTTTAATCTTTTTTGAACATATAAACTTTTTTTTTTTACTAAATAATCAGACATTCCAGTCCACCGGTTTGAACCGAAATTTTCCGGGTTTGGACCAAACCGGACCGAAAACTCGAAATCGGAATTTTCTGTGGACCGAGGACCGGACCGGTCCGGTCCGGTCCGATCCGGTCCACATTCCGGTCCAACCCTGATCTTTGCACACCACTATTTTCACCCTTTAATTCCCTCACCTTCGGCCTCCCCCTCTCCCTTCTTCTTCCACACCAATGTACCACTATGAGATTCCACAAGGCAACAACAATCACCACCACTACTGGAACCACCACCCGTTGTTTCCACCACTGGTTCCAGGGTTGCTTCCACCAGCGACGAAGCCACAAACCCTGCCGCAAAACTCGCTAAAATCCAAAACTGAAAATTATCACTGCAAAATTATCGAAATTTCCCGAAGAAAAGGATAAAAAAATGAAGCACATTCAAAGTTTACCTCTTTTCTTCCTTACAGATCTGTATCACTTGGGAAAAAAAAAATTTAACTATTTGTTGTGGCGTCTATAGTGATAGTGTTTGGGTTAAAATAGATAAAATTCTATTCATTCTACTTATTCAATCCATTACATGATTTATATAAATGATAAAATAGCAAACAAAGACTAGTATTAAGGAAGATATTTCACAAACTTAATGATGAGTGACATGACATTCATGTCACTCTTAGTGATAGTATTTGGGTTATTTGGTATGCTATTTTCCCTTATTTTTATCTTTTTAAACGTTTACTTCACTTTTTATTCTGTAGCTTAATTTGTTTAATTTGTGCTCTTTTACTAGTCTATAATTAGCTCTTGATTTCATAATATATTTATTTACTTAGTTTGGTAATTTTTTAGATGAGTGAGTTTAGTTTGTAGTTATTTTTCTATTTTTATTTAATTTTAGTCATGCATATTTTTATTATTTATGTTCATTTTGTCTTTATTTTTTATATCTTGTTTCTCTCATCGTGTTTTGGTTCATGTTTAGGTGAGCATTTCGGATTCCAATAGCCGAGACAATTATGCTAGTTGGCCAAGAAATTTGAGCATAGCCTATACCACATACTGCACTTTACACCACATCCTATCATCAAACAACACCCATCAACTCCACCAAAACACCCATTCTAACTCCCTAGCTTATACAACTCTTAACCGCAACACCACTCTCACCTCACCAAGCACCCATGCTAGGTTCACAATTGCACCGCCACCAAATCTGTCCTAGACTCCCAGTCAAGAGTGGTTGTTTAGTATACAAGGGTATTTAATTTCCATGGGAAGTTTCATTTCCTAGAAAGTTATTTTCCTTATGTAATTCCTAGGAAATTGCTTTAATATATGTTTGGTTGACATCAAGAAATTTACACTTCCCATGAATTGATGTGGGAATTCGGAATTACCAGAGAGGGTTGAATAATAAATTCCCACAGTTTGTGGAAATTTCAATTTCCCTAGGAGTTTTCATTGCCCCTATTTTCCCCAATTTTTGTCAACCAAACAACTACCCAAATAAAAAATCATGACAATTTCTATTGCCTATATAATATCATGCATACCAAACAACCACTATAGAGAATATATATATACACCACTACTAATATTCTGACACCTCATTATATTAAAAAAGATTATGGAGGGAATTAATGTCTTTGGAAGGGAATTGTTGGAGGGAAACTATTGGTTAATGGAGGGAGGAAATGAAAAAATTAGAAATGAAAATTTGATGGGTAATGGACATCGAGAATTGAATATGTTATTGTATAATAAATACACGTAATTTACTAAAAATTGATAGATCTCATAAAATTACTTTTGCTACAACACTAGTAATTTGATACTAGAAAACAAAAAACCTTTTATCTTTTGTATTATACTTGAAAAATTCGCTCATCTTATGAGGTGGATGGCGAATTTGTATTAATGATGAGAGAGAGTGTTCATTTAATTATATTGGAATTATTTTCAATAATAATAACTCGAAAAATATATTTCATTTAAAAAATAAAAAATCATCAAAGCACATAATTTCATTCTATACAAATAGACACCCATCGCTATATTTTTCAAAGTTTACATATGATATAAATTTTTAGTACATTTAGTTATATATTTAGACTGTTGAAAAATTAAAAAGGAACTAAAGTAACCCTATTTGATGCACACTACAAAAAAATAAGAGAATTATAATTTAATACTGTAAAATTAACTTGGCGATATTTTTCAAACATCAAAACATAAATAGTATGAATAATAATAATATCTTATCATTCTAATTTATATCATAGCCATACTTTATGGTATAGAAAATATAAAATATTAACATTCTAATTTACCTTAATCATGTATAATAGAATATAATTGATCAAATATTAATATTATATTTTTTAAGGTAAGATAAAGAGGGCTCACTTAAGGAGGGATAAGGAGAATTTCTCAAGTGAGTTCCATGAGATTTGATCCCTAGACTTCTAGGACACGAGGTGGGAAGGATGCCACTACTCCACTACCTTAACCTCTGATAGAATATTAATATATATTACGGATTTTTAACAATATACCTTGAGTAATTTTGTTTCGTTATATAGAATTACTATTTTTAGTTTCGAATGGAAGGGGAAGCATTGATCCAACCCAATATACCCTAATAGGTCCGGCCAAAAAAAGAAAGCACACAAGTAAATTTCTTTCAACCCAATATAATATATATACTCTAATACCAAGAAAAAGTTTGAAGTTTCATATATTCGAATGGGATGCCTTTATAATTTTTAATTGTTTGATTCACTTCTCAAATTATAACCTATAATTTTTGGTATATATTTCCTAATACTCATTAAAATATCGAGCATTTCTCGAGTTATCTAGTTAATATAATAGCCACATAACCCCATATATAGTTATTGGAATAAGTCAAGTTTGACCACCTTATAATGTCATTATTTTAAATTACCATCTAAAAACATTTTTACTAAGTACCCACCAACGATGGTCCCATGAGAAAAAAAACTGAGTGTTCTGTGTGAGAATTGGTGATCTGTTAAACGGAGTTTAAAAGCAACAAAATCATATACTAGGTGGTTATTTTTTTAAAAATGCCCTTAAGATGTTTTTTCTTTTTTGTTAAAATAAACACGTGTATATTTTAACATAAAGAAAATGATGACGAGTAATATAAATTTTCACACAATTTAAATATCAATCTATCATTTTCCAAAGAAGATCCAATTTTTTCAAACCATGTAACCCCGGCCCATAAGTATCAATTTTTATATCCTATAACCAAAATCCCATACCCTATATATTAACATAATAATCACCCCTTACTTGCTAATATTTGGTTTTTTATTTTCAATGTAAACGTAATGATGCTATGAAAGAGTGTTGACACAATTTAAATATCAAACATCATGTCAATTTCTATTAAAGAACTCACATCTACAAACCATGTAACCCCATACCCTATAGCCCCTATACCGCTATACCCTATAATCCCATACCCTGTCATATAGCCCCATACTTAACCAAGTAGTACTTGGTCTAGTGGTAAGGAGAGCACCCTTGCAACCTCAAGGTTGGGGGTTCAATCCCCACTAGAGGCACTTTAATGATAGGGATTCCCCTTACCCTCCCCCCTTACTCTCAAGTGCCTAGCCCATTAAGACTCGAGCGGAGTCCGGGCCACTTCTTCTTACCAAAAAAAAAAATATAACCCCATACTCTGTAATTGTGTACCCAAAACCCCATATTTATTGATATATTAATCGTCCCTTACTTGCTAACATTTTGTTTAATAAATTTCAATGGAAACCTAATAACTTTGCAATAAGAGTTTTGTTACAATTTAAATATCAAACATATTTAAACCAAATAAATAAAAAACTTAGGACACTATAGCTCACGAGGAATTGATCCTAGGTTGCACACATATGACACTGATAACAGAGTTTGGATATAGCATAAGTAACCATGTTGATGGGAATATCAAAACATAATATTTACAACTGAATATTACTTATAACGATTGTGCTACTATGTACAATAAATAATTTTTTTTTTTATAAATTTGTGAAACTACTCTCGCTAGAAGACTTACCAAAGAAGTCAACGAAAATACAAAGAAATCCAATGATAATACAAGAAGAACAAAGGGAAAATTGCAACTGACTAAAACCAGCAGAACATTAGACTCCTAAGCTCCTTTTTTTTTTTTTTTTGACATCGGGAAAACGTACATTAATTAAACAACAAAGTACAACCTAATACTAATACAAACAAACCGAAATAAAGGAAAACCTACAGGAAAAGCAAGTTAAAACGATAAAGAGTCGCCTAAGAAGAAAGGCGTCGCTGGTCGATAATTGGCCTGGTGGAGTCAAAATTCTGATGATGGATGGAAGTGGTAGGAGAAGCGAGTGTCGTTCATGAACCGGACAACGAACAACCAAAGGCAAGAGTCGCATCTTGCCGCATGAGCAATCCCAACGAACTTTTGACGCTTGGGATTCTTGGCTCATGATCTGTTGAAGAGTCACATTCCTAGGTGACTCATGACTCTCTTTCCAGAGTATGTCATGTTTCTCCGTAAGGTAGGAGAAATAGGGCGTGCTGAAGTCCACCAGATGAAACTGGGGTGCCGCCTGCAAATTTGAATTTTTCAAGGCAAAGACTATGAAAGTCATTGCCGAGCGGAAAGGAGAGCTAAATATGGAGGTTTTTAAAACCGGAAAACACAAGGTCCGACCATGAACATCGATCAACGCCTCGACCACACGAACACTTCACACCCTCGTGATTCACCCGTTCCTGCATCAACAATTTCCAAAAAACTACAAATTTTATTACTACAACGAAAAACCACCATCCCTTATCCGACTGGCAAATTTTTTCAGATTGCCATAACCAACAACAAACTATAACCTGAGCAACTCCAATGAACAAACTACCACTAATCGGGAGATAACCCACACATACTGTTAAAAAAGCCACTAACTTTAGAACTAGGGGAGAGGGGAAAGGGAAGCCCAAGGACTGGGGGGAGGGGAAGGGGATGCCCATGAAACAAAAACCAACTAACAAAGGGGAACTGAACTGTGAAACTCGAACAGGGGATGGGGACAAGATAACTGAACTCTCATGGAGCCCGACACAACCGGGGGTAGGGGTGGGGGGGAGGAGGGGAGCCCGACACAACAAGGGGGGACGGGGAAGGGGAGGCTCGACTCATAACGGGGGAAAGGGGACGGGGAAGCCCACTAAACTGCAGGGAGGGGGAGGGAACCGCCTATGCACGACAAACGTCCACCAAGGAGAGCCACCAGCACCGACACAACTACGGGGGTAGGGGACGACACAGCACCGATGCGACGACGGAGGGTGAAAACCCAACGATATAGCCCAAAACTAGAGCACAACGACGAAAAAGGAAAAACGAAAGGGAAGGAGAGAGGCCTTGACTGCCGGTGTGAGGTGGCTCACGCAGCAGTCGAGGCTATGAAGGTGAAGTTTTGCGGCGGGGGAAGTTTGAGGGTTTGGGAGAAAGGAAACCTAAGGAGAGAGGAAAAATGATGTATATTGTCTCAACTCCTAAGCTCCTAAAGATGTAAAATACCACAATGAGAAACTAAAAAATCTTGTAGTTAAATCCAGGCAAGGAACTAGGTACCCTTGACGAATAAATTAAAAAAGTATGTTTGAGGAGATTTCAATATTATTCTACAAGATTTTCATTCACGGGAAAGGTTTTCAAAAATTTCAATGACTCGGAATTTATTTATCGACGAAAATAGTGTTGCAGTTGCTTTAAATCACTGGAGCAAGAGAGTAAGAAGTCCACAGATGAAATTTGAATTCTATAAAAAAACTACCTTTTTAATTATTTTGTTAGGAAAAAATAACTTCAATTAATCTTGCATAGTAATGTTACATTGGAATCACAAATGAAATTTGAAATTTAAGTTAAATTAAATTCAAATTTTCATTTGAAATTCAAAAGAATAAGAGTATTACTTTAAACCCTGGAAAACACAAGCCAATAAAAAGCTTACAACACTTTGTGTATAAAGATTCTCTATACACAAAGTTTAAATCTAGCCTTTTTGTAGAAAATTATTTGAGACAAATTGATTTTAAGATATCACAAATTAGTTGCTATGTACTTCCTCCATTGCAAAATTATTACAATGTTTCTCTTTGGCACGAAGATCTAAGAAAGAGTTGAAAGTGGGGTATTATTGTGTTAATATTTATGTTAAATTAACACTACAAAAATTAGAGCATTATAGAAACAAATTATGATAATGAAATTTTGAATTGTTGATAGATAGCAACATATATTATTTTTCTGTTGCCTATTATAAAGTGACATTTTTTACTCTGATTTTTCAACAAATAAAAGCAACATATTTTTGATTTGTTGCTATTTGAAACTAGTTGTTTTACTCTTTGTTGCTAGCTAGCATCATATTTTCAATTTGTTGCCATTTAACAACAAACTACAACAACAAATATTTGGTTTGTTGTCATTACAAACAGTTAATTTTACTATTTGTTGCTAGGTGGCATCATATTTGCTATTTGTTGCCATTTAGCAACAAATTACGACAACCGACTTTGGTTCTGTTGACAATTAGGAACAACTAATTTTACTATTTGTTACTAGATGGCATCATTTTTATGGTATGTTGCCATTTAGTAACAAATTACGACAACTAAAATTTCATTCGTTGACATTAGAAACAATTATGGAAAATCGATATTTGATTTGTTGTCATTGGAAATAATATATTTTATTATTTGTTGCTATAATAACATCAGATTTTTTCTTTTAATGTATCCCACATCGGAGAAAGATTAGCCAAAGTACCACCTTATATGTTAAGAAGTTTCATACACTATTATCAATTTCTATTAGTATCAGTATGTAAATATCCTTCAGTCTTGTAAGTGGACTGGCTCTCCTTCTCTTTATTGGTTTGCATAAACGTGTTTACCATATTATCAAATAATTAACAAAAAACATACGGTTAACCTACATTATTTAAATAGTGCATTAATCAAAGTGTAACTCTGTAACAATTAAAAGTTTGTTTCTATTTTTAGCAACCAATGTCAATAATTTGTTGCTAATTTCTAGCAACAAAATATTAATAATTTGTTGTGACATGAGCAACAATCATTTATAACTCGTTACAAGAGTTGGCAACAAATGCGCCAAATATAGCAACCAACTTGGCAACAATATTTTAATGGATGCGATGTGGCAACGAAAATACTTTGGATTTTGTAGCTAAAATCATATGGCAATAAGCCTTTTATAAACAACTATTTTTTGTTTCCAATTTGTTGCTAACGCGACTTTAGCAACAAATTTCTCATAAATAACAACAATTTTTAACTGTTGCTAAATTAATTTATTTTTGTAGTGTAAGTAGAAAGAAAAGTTGTTGTGTTAATTAAAAACTAATAAAAAAACATGTGTTGCAATAATTTTAAAGCGAAGGAAGTATGTTTTGTTTTTGACAAGTACCATGCTTTTAAAGTGTCACTTGTGATTTGTGACGGAATGATCACTCCTACTCTTGGGGTGGTTCTAATTTAACTATTTGTTAATTGAATGATTTTATCATTCCTTTCTTTTGTTGACAGGGACTATATGCTTGATTCATTTGAGGGGTGATAAAGCGCTCATTGTGAGGGGCTTACTTGCCCACCAATACTATTAAAACATAAAAAGGTGGGGTTGTAGTATAAAACATATTAAAATAAGGGGAAGGTTGGTGTGAGCCCTAATGAAGTGATAGTGACATTGGGAAAGGAATTTGGTAATAGGAATACTCCTCAGGAAACAAAATGAAAATATGTGGAGTATATAATTTTTAATTGGGTGTATTAAAAAAAAGGTTTAGGAGGTAAAACCCTAAGTGGGGAAAAAGCGAAAAGCTTGGAAAAATCCAAAAGGTGGCTGCTGGCTGCTGCTACTGGAGCTGGGAAAGTGCAGCTCCCTCGTGAAAGTGAAGTTAAGACAAATGGAGCAGGAGAATATTAAGGTAAAATAGAAAATTGTGAATGTTTAATGTGTAATTTGTCTGTTGTGAAGAATTAAAATATTGTCTTTTTAATAGATCCAAGGTGGGTATTGGTAATAAAAAAGTAATTTTATGGATTGTAACTAGAAATTGCATTTAATGGGTTAGTATTGCAATGAATGGTAGTTGAAAGTATTTGGGGGGAAGAATGGTTTTGGCGGTAAGTGCAATTGGAGGGGGAAAAAGCATTTAGAAATGTGGGTATATTTTAAAATGGGAAGCTGTTGTGCATGGGGGAATTTGTTGTGCATGTGCATGTTAAGTTTTGATGATGAAAAATAATATAATATGTTATAGTATGAAAGTTTGTGACAGATGGTTGAGAAAGGAATAAATAAATGAAGACTTTGAAGAAATGAAGAATCAAGATTGAAGTCCAAGTTTATATTGAATTCCAAGTTTAGTTACTATATGCAAAATGTAATATGCTAGAACTAGATGATATATTATGTGCCAAGTATAGAAATATAAAATTAGGATAATTATTATTTTCTTAGAGTTAAGGAAATAAATAATTATGTTAATTTTATATATCTATATAAAAAGGAAGTTTAGTTTTAAAATAAAAAAGGATTTTATAAAAACTGATTTTGATAAAACGTTTTGTATATAAAAGATAAAAGTTTTTTTGGGTAAAAATCATAAAACGTTTTTAAAGAATTTTGATAAGAAAGAGAAAAACTGATTTTTCAATATGATAAAGTTTGTTTAATAAAAAAACTGATTTAAGAGTTGATCTAGTTAATATAAGTTATGGAGAAATCCTTATCCTATTAGGAAAAGGAAAATCAGTTTTTTATAAAAGATAAAATTGGTTTTTGAATAGGAAATGAATTTTATCCCTTTATTTTAGGAATAAAAATTGTTCAAAAGATAATATATCTTGGAGAAGGATTTTTATTCAGTTCACCAAGATATATAAGGGATTGCAACTCAGTTTTATAACTAACGTTTTCAGAGAGGAAAAATCGGAGATATTAAGAGCTGAAAATAGTTTCCTAAGGCACAGAGTATAGCACAGAGTTCTAGTCAGGTTAGGAAACTAAAACAACGTTTGTAATTGTCCTCTATTTGCTTGAATAAGAAGCACGCTTTGAGGATCTTTTCTTTCTGTAATTTCATTATTATAGAGAGTGGCAACACTTAGAGTTAAGTGTTGGGGAGCACTACTAGGGTTAGTAGTGGGGGAATCGAATTGTATCAAGAGTTTGGTATTTTACGATTCAAATAATAAAAGAGTAGTTTGTGTGGACGTAGATCTCAGAGGTGAGATTGAACCACGTTAAATTCATGTGTCTTATTATTTGATTTCATTGTTTTATTATTTGATATAATTGTCTTAGTGTTTGATTAAGTTTCGTTTGAGCAAAAACATTAATCGGAGAATTTACGAGTGAATAACACAGGTGCACCAGACCTTGTGCCATAAGAGTGTTTTTGCGAAAATCGATTAGTTTTAGCCACTCAATTCAACCCCCTTTTTGAGTGTCACCTTGTGTTCCAACAAGTGGTATCGGAAGCGAGGCTATTCTCGAAAGGCTCATCCCTAGAGAATAGAAGTCATGAACATGCAAGATGACTCTCGAGATAGACACACAAAGTGCCTAATTTTTAACGGAAAAGACTATGGATGGTGGAAGGCTAGGATGAGGATCTACATCCAAGGATCGGATTATGAATGCTGGAAAGTCATAAGAAAAGGACCAATCCTTATCCAAATCAAAGATCTTTGAAGGAAATATGGTCGACAAAGATGAAGATGACTACAATTCAGTCGACTATGCAAAAGTCGAAAAAAACTTCAAAGCTATGAGTATTCTCCAATATTGAATTGGACCTGATGAATATTCAAGGATCTCGGCTTGTACTACGGCAAAAAAAGAAATATGGGACACGCTTGGAGTTGGCCCACGAAGGTACGAATGAGGTAAAACAATCTAGAATAGATTTGCTTGTCCAACAATATGAATTGTTTACTATGAATAAGGACGAATCTATTAAAGAGATGTTCACTAGATTTACACTAATCACTAATGAATTACGTTCTCTAGGCAAAACATATACTTCTGAAGATTTAGTGAGAAAGGTGTTAAGAAGTCTAACAAATCGATGGCTCCCAAAAATAACCGCTATTCAAGAAGCTAAGGATTTGACTAAACTTTCACTAGAACAACTTATTGGATCATTAATGACTCATGAACTTGTCTTAGATTCTAAAAATAATGAACCAAAAAGTAAAGGTATAGCCTTGAGAACTGAATTGGAAATTGAAAATAGTGATAGTGATGATGATATTGATTTTCTTACTAGAAGATTTAAAAATTTTCTCAAAAAGAACAAAAACAACAATCCTAGAAAAAATGAAAATTTCAAAGGTAAGAGCACTACATCTAACTTTAAGAAAAGTGCTACTAATTCGGGTTGTTTCAAGTGTGGAGAGTTAAATCACAGGATAAAGGAATGTCCCTTATGGAATGATGAGAAGCCTAAAGAAAAAGGGATCAAACAAAGAAGGAGTTCAAGAAAGCAATGATTGCTGCCGTTTGGGGAGATTCGGATTCCGATGAAGAACGATCGAGGCACGAGTGCCATGAAGAAAAATTATGTCCGAATGCTGTACGAGACATCACGAGAGAAGGGCACGGTGCCGGGGCGACTCTCACTTGTGTCTAATGGCGAAAAGTTCAAACTACCAAGATGAAACCGAAGACAGCGAGGTAAGTCTTCTTTCTCTAAAACCTTCAATACATCTTCTTTCAAAAACCAACTTGTTACTTTACTGGGAAATATTATTGATGATTGTCAAGAAATGAATGATGATTTTTCAAACATGAGAAAAGAGGTGAAAAATTTAACTAAGCAAAAGATTGGGTTGGAATTGGAATATAAGTATTTATTAAAGGATTGTAAAGAATTGATGAAAAAGAATGATGAACTTGAAAAAACTATTGAAGTGAAAAATGTTGAGTTAAATGCTTTAAGGTGCGAAAAGTCTCTAGTAAATGAAATTGTTAATAACACTGTGCCATACACTGTGCTAGAGGCAAAAAATTCGGATCTGGAAAATCAAATTGAATCGTTAAAACATGAGTTAACTGAGCTAAATGAATGAAGACAAAGATCCAGAATTATTCCACTTATGCTACCTCATGATGCTAAGTTAAGTGATGAACTTGATAAAGTTAAAAGAGATTTGGAAATTTCGAGAAAAAGAAATAGCGATCTAAACACTTCTGTTGAATTCATAGAATCACAATTGACTATTGCTCGGAAAATGTATGAAAAATGGTTTGATGGTCAAAAAGCCTTAGAATATATCTCCAGTATAACTAGCAATCGAAACAGAATTGGTTTAGGATATACAGACCAGAGGCACAGTGTAAGGCACAGTGCCAAAAATTTTGAAAGAGACTTTCGTAAAAGAAAATATGTCGATCTACCTGAATATTTGATTTGCAACTTTTGTGGAAAGAATGGACATCTTATGGATAATTGTAATGTCAAGAAAAAAAGTGTTGCAAAAAATGTAAAGTATGTAACTCAAATATGGGTTAGAAAAGACTTATTAGAAGCTCAACGAAAGAAAAAGGGACCCAAACAGATTTGGGTTCCTAAAATTAACAAGTGATCTTTTTGCAGGCAAACGTGAGAGGACGCAGCCTATGGTATCTCGACAAATGGCTGCTCTAAGACATATGACTAGTGATAAATCTCAATTCCTCTCACTAGTAGCCTACCATGGAGGGTGTGTTACATTTGGTGACAACAAAAAGGGAGAAATATTTGGTATTGACAAACGTCAGCAAATCCCAAACACACTCCATAGAGAATGTGATGTTGGTAAGTGGTTTGAAAAAATTTGTTAAGCATATCCCAATTGTATGATCAAGGTAATTCTGTTGAATTTCATGCATGAATATTTTACAATATAATTTGTGGCTTTGGGATTAATTTCTGGGAATCAGTTGAGTATTATGCTTGTTGTCCTCCTTTAAATATGTTAATTAGAGATTTGTTGATGCGTGTTTTTGTGAAGCTTAGTGAGTAAAGATCTACTTGATATAAAGGACTCGTAATGGTCTAATGATGCTGTCCTAATGTCATGATCCTAAGTTACCGAACTAATAAGCTATATGATCCTAAGTTGCTGAATTTTTGAGCTATGAAATGCATATACTTTCTCCTATAGCAAGCTTGATCTTTAGCCCAATATTCTGATTTTCTATTCATGAGTTTGACATTTGTGCCTCATTATTTCTTTCTTTCATATGTCCCACCTTATCTTTAATTCTCTATTATTATCCTTCTTTTCCCCACCCATTGCTCCAAAGTTCAACAAGTGCTTTTAATCTTGATTCATGATAATCTATGGGGAAAGAACATTTTGATAATTTGATGGAAGAAAAAGACGCATCGCTTAAGGGGGAACATGAAAAGGTTGGAATGAAACTCAAATACGTGAAAGAATGAACGATGATTGATTTACACTGCAAGGCACGGTGCCGAGTGATGTATCAAAAAGACAATGAGGTCCGAATTAAGTTATTATCTTTGATCTCTTATTGGTTGACTCTAGTAATATTGTATGGTCTCCTTCTCCTTCATAAAAAAAAAAAAAAAAAAAAAAAAGAAAAGAAAAGAAAAGGAGAATAAGACATTTATTTTAGATAAATCCTAGAGTTCAATTCAAATGTGAAGAACATTATCAAAGTTTTGAAGATCATCATTTTGGATTTCAAGATATCCGAAGGTTAGTTTTATTTGAAGGGGAATAGATTGTTCGGTGGCACAGTGCCACACACAGTGCCACAGTGATGAAAGTCTTGTGATGCTTATTTACGGAAGTTGAAAATATGAAAAAAGGGTTTAAGCACTTGTTGAGCCAATTGCCATTTCAAATCTTCAAGTTTGCATTACCTATATTCATCTTACATTCTTAGCCATCAACCATGATCCTTCATGATTATTTCTTGCTTCAGAAATTCGGATTGTGAGTTGGGTTATATTTGTGCTTAATGACTTCGGATTGTGAGTTGGATTATGACATAGCACCAGCATCCTTAGTATTTATTGCTTGAGCTACTTGAATAATTTGGCTGACTATATCTCACTCTGTCTCGCTAAACATGTTGATGCTCTCCTTTTTGATAATGTCAAAAGGGGGAAGATGGGTATAATACTTAGACTAATGAATAATTGGTTATCTTGGTCACCATGTTACTTGTGAATGATGTTATGCTATTTTCCCTTATGTGATTAATGGTGCATAAGCATATTTTGAGGGGGAAAAAGTGATTACTTAATAATATTATATTGAGTGTTTGTCATCATCAAAAAGGGGGAATTTGTTGTGCATGGGGGAATTTGTTGTGCATGTGCATGTTAAGTTTTGATGATGAAAAATAATATAATATGTTATAGTATGAAAGTTTGTGACAGATGGTTGAGAAAGGAATAAATAAATGAAGACTTTGAAGAAATGAAGAATCAAGATTGAAGTCCAAGTTTATATTGAATTCCAAGTTTAGTTACTATATGCAAAATGTAATATGCTAGAACTAGATGATATATTATGTGCCAAGTATAGAAATATAAAATTAGGATAATTATTATTTTCTTAGAGTTAAGGAAATAAATAATTATGTTAATTTTATATATCTATATAAAAAGGAAGTTTAGTTTTAAAATAAAAAAGGATTTTATAAAAACCGATTTTGATAAAACGTTTTGTATATAAAAGATAAAAGTTTTTTTTGGGTAAAAATCATAAAAGCGTTTTTAAAGAATTTTGATAATAAGGAGAAAAACTGATTTTTCAATATGATAAAGTTTGTTTAATAAAAAAACTGATTTAAGAGTTGATCTAGTTAATATAAGATATGGAGAAATCCTTATCCTATTAGGAAAAGGAAAATCAGTTTTTATAAAAGATAAAATTGGTTTTTGAATAGGAAAAGAATTTTATCCCTTTATTTTAGGAATAAAAATTGTTCAAAAGATAATATATCTTGGAGAAGGATTTTTATTCAGTTCACCAAGATATATAAGGGATTGCAACTCAATTTTATAACTAACGTTTTCAGAGAGGAAAAATCGGAGATATTAAGAGCTGAAAATAGTTTCCTAAGGCACCTGAGTATAGCACAGAGTTCTAGTCAGGTTAGGAAACTAAAACAACGTTTGTAATTGTCCTCTATTTGCTTGAATAAGAAGCACGCTTTGAGGATCTTTTCTTTCTGTAATTTCATTATTATAGAGAGTGGCAACACTTAGAGTTAAGTGTTGGGGGAGCACTACTAGGGTTAGTAGTGGGGAATCGAATTGTATCAAGAGTTTGGTATTTTACGATTCAAATAATAAAAGAGTAGTTTGTGTGGACGTAGATCTCAGAGGTGAGATTGAACCACGTTAAATTCATGTGTCTTATTATTTGATTTCATTGTTTTATTATTTGATATAATTGTTTTAGTGTTTGATTAAGTTTCGTTTGAGCAAAAACATTAATCGGAGAATTTACGAGTGAATAACACAAAGGCACGGCCTTTGTGCCATAAGAGTGTTTTTGCGAAAATCGATTAGTTTTAGCCACTCAAAATTCAACCCCCCCTTCTTGAGTGTCACCTTGTGTTCCAACAGAAGCATTGTATATAATGGAACTATGTTTGTAGGAAAGATGATGGCGGGAAAATTGATTTGAATTATGTTATTTAAATTTGAGGTTGTTAATTTATTTTGAGTAGCCATAGAATTAAACATATTCGAAATGCTAACAGATGATGTTTTGTAATAGTGTGATGTTGATGAAGAATGCCTCAATATTGACTTGAATTTAAATATAAGTGAACAAAATTTGCACATAGAATTGGAAAACAGTTTGGGAGTTATTGGTGATGAAAGGAGTGTAGGAGATAGTAACTTGTCGGTTCTAGGTCCGATTGTTGATCCTATTGTTGGAATGGTATTTGCTTCATTTGAGGAGGCTGATAAGTGTTTTAAGCTATATAGTAGACAACAGGGATTTGGGGTGTTAAGGTCATCTGGAAATAAAAGAGTGGTAGGGGGAAAGCCAGGGCATGAGTGGAAGAACTATACATGGAAGTGTGAAAGTTTCGGGCATCCAGACAATCGTAGGACGGTTAATGGAAAGAGGATTGCTTGTGCTAGGAATGGTGTTGAAATATCAACGAGGAAGACAAAGAAATGTGGTTGCCCAGTAATGTTGTATTGTGTTGTGAATGCAGATGGTGGTTGGGAAGTGAAGAAACTTATCCTTAGTCATGAAAATCATAATCCCACTCCGGGGAATACGCGATATATAAGTAAGTTTAGGCAGGAGGAGGTGAATGGTTCTGTTAGAAGGAAGCTTTTTAATGATACAAATGCAAGAGCGAAGATATCTACCATACATAGCAGTCTTGCGAATGAGCGGAATGGTTTTGACAACATGTCGATGACTGAAAGAGACTTAAGGAATATTGTAGCTAAGGAACGGAGATTGAAATTTGTTGATGGGGATACAAATGCAATGCTTAGTTATTTTCACAAGATGACAGAGGACAACCAAAATTTCTTTCATATGCATCGTCTAGATGATGTTGGGAAGTTGAAAGATGTGTTGTGGGTGGATGCAAGAAGTAGGGCCGCTTATGAGTACTTTGGTGATGTTATATGCTTTAATGCAACATACTTAACGAACGAGTACGACCTTCCATTTGCAAATTTTGTTGGGGTGAATCACCATGGTCAAAATATTTTACTTGGTTGTGCACTAGTTTCACACGAGGATGCGGAAACGTATGCATGGGTATTTGGAATTAAAGCTCCTACTTGCTTTTTGACAGATCAAGATGCGGTAATGAGGAAGGCCTTGGCTAATGTGATAGGAGGTACTTGGCATCGTTGGTGCTTGTGGCATATCCTCTCGAAGTTCGGTAAGAAGTTGGGTAAATATAAAGATTATCAAGATTTCAAGGAGGTCCTTCAAGGAGCAATATACGAGAGCGTTTCGGAGGCGGAGTTTGAGGAAAGGTGGTGTGATGCAATAGACAAATATGAGCTTGGTGACAATGAGTGGCTGGCAAGTATGATCTCAGTTTACTCACTGATATTTTTATGTATGTCATGATGAGATTGACACACAAGACAAAAGACTATATATGCTGAAGTAACCCTTGTTCTAGACTAGTGAACATATGTTACCAGGAAGCAGACCCATGTTTATGTATAGTAAACATTGGTTTATGTCGTATAAAAATGAATGTTGTTTACTCTGTATAGGTCTTTATTGGTTGGTCTTAAATATATATAAGAATGTTTTTTACTGTGTACAGGTCTGTATAGGGAAAAGAGAATGTGGGCTCCTCCTTTTATGAGACACTTATTCTGGGATGGAATGAAGACTATACAACAGTCTGAAAGCATTAATAGTTTTTTTGACGGATTTGTGCACAAGAGGACAAAGTTGCATCAATTTGTGGAGCAATATTGCAAAGCTATGGAAGTGAGAGCTAATAGTAAAAGAGCTGCGGATGCAATTAGTAACAGGTATAATAGACGGTTGGTGACAAACTTCAGGGCTGAATATGTATTCCAAAAAATATATACAGATGCCAAAATCAAGGAAATCCAAGAGGAGTGTTTGAAGATGTTGTATGTTTAGTGGCAAGGGAAGCGGGATGTGAATGAGAGAATTGAAGAACATACATTTGGGGATCGAGTGTGGGTTGTTTGCAATGCTACTAAGAAGGAAGTCCCTCTTTTCAAGCGTAGAAGTTATAAAGTGAAAATATATATGTCAACAATGGAGGCTTGGTGTAAGTGTAAGCTATTTGAGTGTAATGGGATTATGTGCAGACATCTAATTAATTTGTATGATTGTTTGAATGTGAAAGAAATTCCGAAGTTGTATGTATTGGATCGATGGAGGAAAGACATAATTAGAAGGCATACTATGGTGAAAGTAGCGTATCATGATCCATCGAAAACTAAAGAGGTTATGTGTTATGATAAGATCATGGTATTATTCGATCCAATATGTTTGAAGGCAGCTTATTATGGGGATATGGTAACTGTTGTGGAGACCTTACACAATCTTGACCAAATACTTGATGAAAGGCATTCTAAGAAGGTAGTGGAAAATGATAAGGGACCTACTGCATGCACTCCTTCATCAGTAGGAAACAATATGACACCAGGTGGGAACAATCTGACCAACGTTGCAACCCCCATGTCAATTACGAAGCCACCACCGAAATGTAACAATAGTTATGTTGTTGGCCTTGAACATGGCGAGGGGTCGCATGTTGTTGGGTTTGTATGCGTCACTGATCCCCCTTTGAAGGCTCGTAAAGGTTCACGTTCCGTAAGATTTCCGTCTTGCATTGAGCAATCGAGAAAAAAAGCGAAGCAAGTTGAAGGGGAAGTAGGTCCGAATAAGAAGAATGCAAAAGGATGTAAAGCAAGTGGTGCTATAAAACAGAAGAAGGGTAATAAGGTAGCTTGTAATGGAGATGTGGAGGTGAGTTAAATGAGCTGGTTAGGCTTTATTTTATAATGGAAACTATTTAAACTAATTGTCAATTTTTATGTGTAGGTCCATGAATTGGGAAGAACACCTTATTGTCAAGGTGGTGTAGAAATTGATGGGCTAAGTATTTGGTCAGATTTGGTTGGGTAAATATGAGTGTAGAGAATGTGGGTTGTAGTAAAGTGGGCAAACATTTGCTGGATTGAATAATTGTTTAAAGAATTTTTTATGGGTGGCATAGGTGGCTTAAGTGGATATACAACATTTTAGCCCTTACATGGGGTTAGAGGATTAGCAATGTGTTGGGCCTTAAATGCGGTTATTGAATGACACACATTTTGGGGTTGTTGGTGGCATCTCAAGGAAATAGTATTATGGTGTAGGTAAAAGTTAAAAGGGAAGCAAATTTTGTTTTGCGTTGAAGATACATGGGGTGGAGTAAAGATGATGCAAGTGAAGAGTGATTAAATTGTAATGAGACATTAAGTTATGTCTGATTGTTTTGTAATCACTACATTTTTTGTTAATTAAAAATTAGGAAAAATTCACAAGATAAAGCTCAGGTATTACCCATCTTTTTTTATAAGACCCAGCAGGTAATCAACCTGCTATAGCAGGTTGAATGTCACGTGAGTTTTAAAATATCACCCCCTCCCTATTTCCTCTCCTTTCTCTCATCTTCATCTCACCATGGCTGCACGAGTAGAGCTCCGGCGAGTGGTAATGGAGCACCGACGAGTCTAGGGCAAGGGCGGCGGCGTCACGGTGCGAGTCCGTCGCGCAGAAGCAGCACTCCCTCCCTCCCCCTTCCCGCAGCCCCTCTCCCCACTCCCAGCAGCCCCTCCCCCCCCCTCGCATCCCCGGTCGAATTTCGCTCCCCCCCCCCCCTCGCATCCCCCGTCGAATTTCGCTCCTCTCCCCCCACCCCTCGCATCCCCCGTCGAAGTTCGAAGTTTCGGGGCTCGAAGCACGATTTTTCCGGGGCTCGAATTTCGAGAGCCGAGTTGTGGGAGAAGGCGAGGGGGTTACGGGGCTGCGGGGAAGGGGAGGGGGTCGAGGGGTAGGGGACAGCCGACAACCGGGGAGGGGGAGGGGGAGGGGGGTCGGCGGATGAAGGGGAAGGGAAGGGAATGGGAGGGGGGCTAAAGGGGTGGGGGGGGGGGGTGGTGGTGGTGTAGAGGAGGAGAAGTGAAAGAGGGAGAAAAGGTGGGTGGGTCCCACATTTTTAAAAAATCAACCTGCTTAACAAGTTATAAGTAAATGAGGACTTATTAAAATCACAAACTATTAATCATGGGACCTGTAGAGAATAACCTATAATTGGGACTTATAAAAGAAAATGGGGAATAGTTGAGCTCTTTCTTGTGAATTTTTCCTAAAAATTATTATATGAACAAATGATTGTAGTAATTAATTGTATTCTTGAAAAAGGAGTTGTATGAACAAATGATTGTTATTCACATACATAACTTCATTCTACGACATTCTCAACTCCAAGAGTTCTAATGGTGAAATGAGCGGTTCCACACCGAAGGTAAGGGGAAAAAACAACAATAAGGTACCTAAGTTTGTTGCCATTAACAATTTTCGTACCCACATATAACATGTTAGAAATGCAATTTGACCATGCAAGTCCAAGTGCCGGTTGCACTCTTCTGTTGTCAGACGCTTTGAGATCCATGTTGTTTGTTGTGTAGTGTGTGTCGTTGAAGACGTCTCTTGTATGGTTTGTTATGACAACGGCAATGTTGTAGGTGTCGGTGAGTGCTTTTAGTTTTGCATAAACTTTAAAGAAAAGATTAGACCTTGTTGTCATGTCACGTGGATTGTTTGCAAAGTTAGCCTAAAAAATAAACGCAATGGAATCTATAATTAGTACGCGAACATTTCTGACACTTGTGGAACCTTGTTGACATAGTATTTCCACCCCATCTAGAGCGCTTAATAATTGGGATGATTCGTCAACTAGCTTAACGATAACATTATCCAAACTTAAATAAGTTTGTCCATTGTCGCACTTAGTGACGAGAGCGTTCATAAGTTGTTTAAGTCGAGTAGTTGGGAAAACATTGTTGCTATGTATGTAGATTGAGGACCCAAACATATTCCCCCAAAAGCAGGAGGTAATTGAGTATGCAAGGCTAGTTGGAGGCATATTTGGGTTTTACCAGTTCCACTTTCTCCAAATAGCTCGGTGATCATACCTGTTGGGTAACCCCCGTTCAAGAGATTATCCAAATCATTGCAGCCCATTCGTATTTTTTGTTGCATTAATCGTAAGGTTGAAATGGGGGTGGGGTTAATTTCCATAAATAAGGATTAAGTGGGTTAATGGGTAATTGGCAAAAACTAAGGAGATGGCATTTGGTTGTTTGAAAATAAGGATTATGTGGTGTAATGGGTAATTGGCAAAAACAAGTTACATATTTAACTAAGTAAACTGGGTTTCAATTAAATTATGGTAGAAGTGGGCTTGAATAAAATTAATGGGCTAGTATTGAGTGAGGCGTGAGGTAAGTTTCATAAGGAAGATGAAACTCCACTTTATAGTAAAAAAAAAAGTGGGAAAGTATGGGAAGGTTCCAGCTAATTTCCCATTACAATTTAAAGGTATGAAAATATACATTTGCATATTCCCAATGAATTGAGGCCAGCTTGCCACCTGCAACAATCTAATGTCATGTCCATCTAATTAAATCAGCCACCCTAGCCTAAAACGTGTAGTATAGATTGCAAATGATATTATTTGCTGCAAAAATCTGGTGGAATTGAAGATGAAATATCTTCTACTTACAATTTGGGATGAAGTTCATTAATGATTTAATGGAAACCTTTAAAAATTGTGAAATTATGAAATCCCTATCTGGGTTTAATAATAAGGAAAATTGTAAATGAAACAAGATGTGGTCATAATAGTTGCAAGGTTGTCGATGGAGTTATAAATCTTATTATATTTATTTATAAAATATATGATATTATTAAAAGTTAAATTTTAAAAAAAAATTAAGACAAATGGAACAAAATTTCATATCATTATGATATTCCTAATCCGAATGCGGTAATCCGAATCCGATCCAACTTTTGGACTTATTTATAGTTCAGTTCTGCTACGTTCAATTTAGTGCAATTAAGTTTGTTTCCTCTCATAGTTTGCATTCAATTAAGTTTAGTTTAGTTCAGTTTAAAATAAATTAGTTTCCTGTAACAGTTTTCATTCAGTTCAGTCGTTAAATTCAGTTCAGTTCAGCTCAGTTGAGTTCATTAAGTACAAAATAATAATGCCTTTTTATTATTCATATTCCATAGTTGTATAACAAAAATTATCTTTAAAATTAAAACAAAGTAACAAAAAATTAATATTATACATGACATGATATGTGTATTGTGTGTGGAAAATATATATATATATATATATATATATATATATATATATATATATATATATATATATATATATATATATATATATATATATATATATATATATCTTTTTCCATATGCATTATATATAGCAAACATAAAAAAATATTAATATAAAATAAGACCAATTGTGTTGAAAGATAAATCGAAGTTAGAGTATACATACTTTTTTAATACATTAATGTTTAAAAAATAGGCAAAATTGGCCTTAACACCCTGAAGTATAGCGCGGGTGCACCAAACAGCCCCAACTACGACTTATAGCCAGAACACCCCAAAGTACGGACCTGGGTGCAGTCCTACCATAAATGAGGTCGGTGATCGGAATTCTCACCGGCTATAAGTCAAGTGCTAGATATTGGGCAGTCATATAAACGTTTTCCTTGATTGTGGCATGATTCGGAATTTTCTCAATCCCACACCGACCGTATTGCAACTCCGAGTCGGATTTTTTAAACGGGAGTCTGATCCATTGTAGGTGGTGTATGGTTTTGTTACTACTTAAAAAGCAATGGGAGTCCATTGTATAATAGTTGTTCGTTCGTTACATCTTTCACTATATTAAGTTTGTTTACTTAAAAAAAAAAATTTAAAAAATATAATGTCGGTGTTGGCAGAAATTGTTTATCATAAATTTGTTACGCTCTATTTTTGTATTATTTATGGTATATTTTTGTTGGTTATTTAGTGCATTGAAGGTCTTTATCCTTGACACTTGTTCAAACCTTGTTTAGAATAGGTGGACCTATGTTTACATGGGTTGGAAACATGTTTTGCAATGGACACACTTGTGAATATAATGTTGAAGTTGTGGTTATAGTTCAACTAACGTAAATACCATACAAGCATGGGTTAAAGATAAGCTACTAAAAAACAATTTGGGGTTTAGGCAAAGGAAATTGATTTCATATATTCAGAAGCTTATAATTACATAAGATGAGATTAACATCCTAACATATTAATTACTTAAACCATTATAATGAGACATACTTGTTCCTACAAAAACAAATTGACACATACTTGTCACAAAATATTTACAGAAACATAACATGAATTGTTCCTGTCACAAAAAAAGATCCAAAACATCCACCCCTCATCCCTTCAAGTTCCATACATCCTCCTCCTTGTTGTTATTGGTTGAACTTGTGGTTTAGCCTGAAAAAAAGTGGTCAAGTAATTATGTTAATGTATGATGCATACAAGCTGAATTTAAGAACATTAAAAATTTTGATTTAAAAAAACACTTACCATCACATATGCATGGAGCCTCGCCTTCTCACCGTGACCAGTTAAGTCCACTTGTATCTTTCTATTCTGCCACATTAGGACCACACCATTGCATCTCCCCGCACCCTCAACGAGGACCCAGCGCATAGCCATACCGATTTTTGGATATATTTCATTAAACTCATTATGATTGAGTCTTACTTCCAGCAAAACCACAACATCGAGTTGGTGTATGCCGACAAGAGTCCAAAAATTATCGACAAAAGACGGTCTTGCCGCATTTCTACAATTCCAGTACATAATACAAGTATGTGGTGCAAACATGGTGGAACGATGGACATCTCCAATCATACGAATAAGATGGAATCTTAAGGATTTATTATCCTTAACGCGATTCATGCTTGAAAAAGACATGCTTAACCTGGACAATGGATTCAGTACGTGCATGACATCCACACCATCAGTGTAGGACCCTATTACAATTTGAACTTTGTCACCTCTGAAAATATTTATATTCCCACTTTTCGGAATTGACGGTTTTGGTGCGATAAAAGGAATCGGAAAGTCGGGAATGATTTTCTTTTACTCATCTTCCTCCAATTTACCCAAACTCCATTCAAATAGCATGTGAAACACCTCTGGCAGTTGGATTAAATCCATTCGGTTCGGGAGATACCCAACTTCAGTTATACCATTCTTAACCATGAACAATGCATCAAACATTGGACTATTTGATAAAGGAAAAATTGATAGGAACAGTCCTAACTATGGGCGTTCCACCGATTTCAGTGCCAACTAAAGATTATTTCTGAGCGGTCCCAACTATATATCATTTTGCTGAAATTGGTCCCAGGTGACTTATTACCTGTTTAACAGGTTAAATTTTTTTTAAAAAAACTTCTTAAATCAGTTTCCTTCTTTCTTTTTCTCTATCCTATCTCCTTCCTTCCCCTCCCCCCCACCCCTTCCCCATCCCCTGCCACCCCCTCCCCTGCCACCCCCACCCCCTCCCAGCCACCCCCGAAATCTCAATTCGTAATCGAAATGCACCCACATTTCGAACAATGAGCTTCAGCCATTAATGATAAAACTGAGAAGAGCTACATAATTAAGTTCATGTGACAGTTCTTTCATTAAATCTTCATAGATTTTCAGAGATTTGGCAACAAATTTATCACACATTCAATTCAAAAATTCCAACCACACTATAAAACATCAACATTTAACACAATTTATTCAACAAACACAAAATAAGAATTGATAGAAAAGCCGACGGCATAACGACCCAATTCCTTAGTAAATTTCAAAGTTTGAAGCGCCAAATCCAGGGAGACAAAATCAAAGCCCTATACCACCCTGAGGAACATGCCGCTGCAATTTCTCGAGCATAGGGATAAGAAACGCTAGCTTCGAGAACCAAACCACCTAGGACTAAGATGATGAATCTAGCAACCGGAAAAGGAGAGCGTACGTCCATAATCGGTGACTTTAGAGATGGCACTCGAAATCTGATGTCGACTTTCTTCAGTTGGCGGTGATTGTGAATGGTGATGGCTGGTGGTGGAAAAGGAGGAGAGAGAATTAAGGGCGGTGGAGGGAGAGAGAGTAGGAAGAGGATGATGAGGGGGGATTCAGTGAAGTCAGGGGAGGAGGCGGAGAGTGATTTTTTTTTTTTTATGTATCTGATTATTATTGATTTTACATTTGTCTTGCTGTCTATTTTTTTATCTTGCAATTGAAGGTAGACATGTCAAAGTTTGCAAGAGAGGGTGTCAAAGTTTGTAAGAGAGGGTGTCAAAGTTTCAGCGACGTCGGCACCAGAAAGAATGAGCGGCACAGTTTTGCGCTGAATAGGAGTTGGAACTTTGTTCCCTTTTCTTTTAATTGCTCAAACCAGTTAGGAGGGAGGGTGCAGGAGATAGAAGGGGGTGGGGTGGGGTGGGGTGGGGTGGGGTGGGGCAGGGCCGGCCAATGGCCTGTGCAAACAGACCATCAGCACAGGGCCCCGAAATTTTGAGGGCCCAAATATTGCAGCCCAGCCTTTTACAAAAAAAAAAAAAAAAAAGAAAAGAAAGAGCGTCTTCTTCAATTCAGTTCTCCTCAACTGAAACATACAGCCCACGTTCTTCTCTAACTTCCCCTAATTTCTCTTTCCAATTTTCCAAAATTTGTTATCTTTTGAAATCTTCCATATTCTGATTTCTGAATTTCCCTTAACAACTTCCCAAAATTCTCTCACTCATTCCTTATCAACCGTTATAGAGAATATGAAAATATCAATTCTGATTTCTCCATTCAATCTTCAATTAACGGCTAATTTTTTCACTTTTTATATATTTCTAACTGATCTTTATTTTTTTTATCAATTATCAATTAATTCTGAGACAAAAGAAATTGAAATTCATACCTTCAAATTTTTGTTATTTGTTGATTTCTGGGAATTTGGGGAGGAAGAAGAAACCAGAAGAGTGAAGATATCTTCTACTTCTGTAGTTCTGTTCTCCGTTGTCAATCTCGGCGTGCGTCGAAGTCGAACTTCGAAGAAAGCAGAGAGACGAGAATATGAGACAAAGGTTAGTTCTAAATATCTACACTATATCATTCACATTTCACTGGTTATTCAATTGTGTTTATCAATTAATTAAGTTTTTTGTTTAATTTTTGGTTTGAAATGGTTGAAGTGTTCTACTGCAGTAGTTTAATTGGCAATTTGCTCCATATGATGTGAAGAAGATGATTATGAGATGTGGCACGGCAGTAGCACTGTAGCAGGCACTTACTAATTGGCTTTGACGCTTTGTGTAATTTTGTAATGTAGAAGTAATATTTTAAGGATTAATGGTATTGTGTATATTTTAATAAAGTAGTTTAAGTTTTCGTGGATTCAATTCGTACGAATATAATTGTATTTTGATATTTTTTTAATACATACTTTTTTATTATGAAAATTTCATTTTTCTAAATATAAGGGGCCTAATTTTTAAAATTAGAACAGGGCCTCTAAAATGTTTAAGACGGCCCTGGGGTGGGGTAGGGTGGGGGTGGCTGGGGAGGAAGGAGATAGGAGAGAGAAAGAGGTTGTGGCGAAAAAATAAAAACAAAAAAACGCATTTTACGCATTGTAGCGAGGTCATTAACTCTTTGGGGCCAATTTCAAAGAAAAATGATATATAGTTGGGATCGCTCAGAAATAATCTTTAGTTGGGACTGAAAATGGCGGAACGCCCATAGTTGGGACTGTTCCTATCAATTTTTCCTTTGATAAATCCATGTTGGGAGTTTTCATCAAGTCTCTAAGAGTTGTCTCGGAAGCGTCCACCTCCCTGTACCATCCATGATACCAATGGTACTCCCATTGTTGGAAGTACAACTCCTTGCCTCTAATTGGGCTTATTGTTGCATAAACGACCAAATTGGGGTGTTCAACATACTTCCAACTGACGGGTGGGGCCCTCGTAGGTTGGTCTATTTCCATTTCCATTTTTTGGTCGAAAATGATAAAGGAGGAGGAGAGTGGTTGGAGAAGATGTTAAATGGAGGAGGATTAGTGAAATAGTAAAGAAGCAGTCGTATAAAACCATGTGGCTACGTGAAGTTAGCATTAAAAGTATTATTTATTATTGTCTTTTGAACATGGGGGAAATCTAAGAGGGGAGATACGTGTATGTATCCTTGTTTGTGTAAAACAAACCCATGTTAGTGAAACCCAAACACATGTAACTGTTACACAAACCCATATTTAGTTGATACAAACACAATATTTTTTCCTCATGGTTATTAACATATAATCCTAGGTGTTTGTTTAATCTCCTAATAGTATTTATTAATATGAAATCCCTAAGGTTAATGTTGTATCTCCTAATTCCTGAGGTTATCCCATTTAGTTTTGAACTCCATTGGTGAACACAGAAGTTAAGGGTGAAAATAACGTGGTGCACTATATATGTTGTGCTCGGACTTTAACTTAAACAATGATCCTCCATGCCACGATCTTCGTAAAGGAAACTCCTCCGGGGTTTCCGGGTCAATATAAATATCCTTAGCTGATCGATTAAGTTCTTGAGTCGATTAGTAAATATAGAAGTTTAGGGTATTAGCGAATACTTAACTTCATACCATATACGTTGTTGTCCGAATTTAACGTGGCCAATGATCTTCGTAAAAGGAAGTCCTCCATATCTCTTTCATGTTTGTTGATATATAAATATTCATAGATGATCGATTAAGTTCTTGACTCGATTAGTAAATGTAGAAGTTTAGAGTATTAGCGAATACTTGACTTCATACCATATACGTTGTTGTCCGACTTTAACTTAACCAATGATCTTCGTAAAAGGAACTCCTCCATATATCTTTCATGTTTGTTGATATATAAATATCCTTAGATGATCGATTAAGTTATTGACTCGATTAGTAAATATAGAAGTTCATTGTTGTGATTTGAAAGGCCAATTATTTAGTTTTTGTTCCATTTACACTTGTTTATGAGTCGTGGATAGTTGTATTTTTTCTCATAACCGTATCACTGAAATTCATACAACTGTTCTTTAAAAGTCAACCATGGCCCATTTACAAGTACATATTTAACTTCGACGGGTTAATTAACTTCGTTCCTTGCATTTGGTAATTCATTCTAATCATAGTATAAATATCCAATATTAGCCGATTTGTAATTTTTTTGGGTTCCATTTATCTTAAAGTTAAAAGGGGGTGGGTAAAAATTCCATTACTTGAGTTTTGATTATAGTTATTTGTAATTGGCCTTACAAAACCGGGTTCGAAGTTTCCGCGAAAGTAACCACAAATTGGGGTCTTTATTTTTTTATTGGTTTGCGTGTTCCCACTGGAACGCTCCACTTGCTGATGTGGCTTGGAATGTCATGTCTATGGACCTAGGATATGTAATGATGATTTTGTGCCCAGTTAATATTGTATAATGTGATGGACTGGGTTTCTTTTTTTTAAGGGAGTGATGGATTGGATTTCATTAGGTGTAGCATTAATGAAACAAGTTGTACTACAAATAAAATTATGCAATTATTAACAAGCAGTATTATTTGTGTGACAAGGTTATATATTAATTTATTAATTTAGTTATTTAGGTAGGTGAATTATTTGCAACGCAAATGTTGACATGATAAAGTTTTAGAAAAATGTTCACATAAGCTTATAAAAAAGTTAAACATGTCGATTTTTCCTACTTAACATTAGTATGAGTGTAATTTAGGTAGGGCAATTGTGTGCGAAGAAAAGGACAACAATGGGTTTGAAGAAAACAAGATTAGTCTAGATAAGGGTTATTAGTATGAGTAAGTAAAGATTATTTTCAAATAAAAAAAAAGTTTAAAATAGATAATTCAAACCGAACTACAAATTTACTTCAACTTCGTCCTTTGGACTGATAATTTTGTGAATGGTGATGCGTGACAGAAGATGTGAACATTTACGTACTTAAAATGTGAATGGTTTGAATGGGTTTAAACGGATGGGTCGGACAACATTGCCAGGTTAATGAGTATTACACATATTATTGTTCGACATAATTAATATCGAAATGCGTATGTACAATTATTCCGTGTTTGTGTCTTTCAAACCCGTGTTTATGTCTTATAAACCTGTGTTTGTGAAGCTTAAAGTTTGTCTGTGTAGTTAACAACCATAATTTACTAAACCAATAATGTTTTGCCATACAATAAAGCAAATATAATTATAAGAATAACTTATAATTATATGGTAATTAACCAAAAGCATAACTTATACAACATGATTCACATACTAACTTTGAAAACATCCAAAAGATTTCCATAACTTCATTGTAGTCCAAAAGATTCACAACTTCATTCGCATAGTTCACAAAATGATGACGGTGCATTGTGGACGTCATGGTGCATAGAACCTCCTTCTTGTAGGAATGTCTAGTTTCGCCTGTAAAAACAAAAAAAAATTTGTAAGTAATAGAAGTTAACAATTACTAGACTATTGAGTTACAATTTGTATTAACCATTATATATGCATGCAACCTTGCCTTCTCTCCAGGAACGTGGCTAGTTAAGGTGACCTCCAACTTCCTACCATGCCACATAAGAACTACACCGTTGTTCCTCCCAAGACCCTCAACAATGGCCCAACGCATTGTTGTACCAATTTTTGGAAAAAGTTCATCAAACTCACTACGATTTAGTCTAACTTCAACTAAAACTAAAACATCGGGTTGGTGTATGCCCACAAGTGTCCAGAAATTTTCGACAAAAGAAGGTCTTGCCGCATTTCTACAATTCCAATACATTATACACGTATGTGGTGCAAATAATGCTCTTTCATGGATATCTCCAATCATACGGATCAAATTGAACCTGAAGTTTTGCTTCCTGTTCTCCCGTTCAAAGCCAGATAAAGACATACTTATCCTTGACAATGGTTTTAGTACATGCATGACATGCACCCCATCGGTGTAGCACCCCATCACAATCTGCACCTTTGACCCCCTGAAAATATTTATCTTCTCTTCAGTTGGGATTGCTGGCTTAGGGACGATGATCGGGATGGCATACTCGGGAAATATCTTCTTTGAATCAGCTTCATCTATTTTTTCCAAGCTCCAATCAAATAGCACTTGAAACACAGCGGGGAGTTGGATCAAATCGAACCTATTGGGGAGATAACCAACATCTGTGATGCCATCTTTCGTCATGAACAAAGCATCAAACATAGGTGAGTTTGACAAATCTTTTTTCGGATTTTTAATCAAATCCCTTAGCGTACACGGGTCCGCATCAGTTTCTTTGTACCAACCATGGTACTGATGATACTCTAATTGGTGGAAGTACATCTCGGGTGCTCTAATTTTGGTCAATTTAGCAAAAATGGCCAAATTTGGATGTTCATAATATTCCCAACCAAGTGGTGGGTCCATTGTGGGTTCTGGCAGTGGAACTTCATCTTCTTCAACATCCATGTTGGTGTTAACAATGTTTTTGAACTTGTCGTTGAAAACAGGGGAGATGGAAAAAAGGCTTAGCTTGTTTGTAAGGTTATGTTGTGGATTGTGGAAAGGAGTTCTTTGTTTGTTTCTAATGTGTATGAAAGTCTGACTGTCAATGTTATAGAAAGTGAAATTAAGTCAACCTTTGTACAATAAGTTTTGAAGGTGGCAGTATGGATTTGAAGACTATTTTCGATTATGAGCCGTGAAATATACTTCACTTTTTTTTAAATTGAATAACGAAATATAGTATGATGATATGTGCTTTTAATTTTTTTTTAATTAATTCATCAATATACATAACTTACTTAAACTCATCATGTATTTAATTGTACTCCTTATTCAATTACATAACTAGTGTGTAGCTCGGGCGATGCCCGAGTTTTTATTTTGAATAATACTTCTATGTTTTGAGGTTATATTTATTCATAATTAGTTTGTTTTAAATTTTAATGTTCCAAACTATATACTACCTCCTTTTTTTATTATTTGCAACGATTTGACATAAAGTAGAGAGGGAAAATGTCTAATCGTTGCAAATAATAGAAAACGGAGGTAGTATATATTTATGTGGAGTAAAGAACACATCTAATAGTTGGTTGTTGGTTGAGCTGGTAAGACTTTTACTTTACAATGTAATGGTCGCATGTTCGAATCTTACTATACAAATTTGTGTAGTATGTATTACTTGTTAAGTATATGACATGGCATCTTTCTAGTGAATGGGGGATTCCAATGAAGCAGTGATAAAATGCTCATTGTCAGCGGTATCACTGTCCACTCACATCCATATATTATTAAAAAAGGTTTGAGTCACACCTCTTTAAGAAAAAAAAAAACAGATGTATATTAATAAAAAATTGCGGGAAGCATTAAAATAATATTAAGCTAAAAAGTTACACTGACATCTTTTCCCCCAAAAAGAACAATTAAGAACCCATGTAAGTGTATTTGAAACTCTGGTTATTGTTAAATCAACCCCGGTTTGTGTATTTAAAAACCATGTTATTGTTAAGTCAACCCATGTTTGTGAATCCCTTTTCCCCTTCCATTCCATAGTCACTTTCCTAATAAGGAAATTGACTTCATTTAATTTTTAAATTACCATTTTACCCTTTTTGTAATTGTTAAATAACGCATTTACCCTTGTGAGTGGGTAGTGATAACCGGTCATGATCAGCGTTTTATCACTCCTTGTTCCACATGGCAACATATACTTTTTTAGGAACACCTTTTATTATATTAGTATCGATACCTTACTGAAATGTAGTAAACAATTAATTAGTAATATAATTATCTAATCACTTATTGATTAACGCGTTCTTTCATTTGATTTACACAAGTGTTTGATTTACTTATATGAATAACGAGTTCGTCCAATTGAAGTTGATACACAGTAACTGAAGAAAACTAACTTAGTTATATGATTAACACGTTCGTTCAATTGAATTACATATTAACTAACTCAATTGATTCATTCAGTTTCATGATTAACGCCTTTGTTGAACGAAATGTATAGAATAAATTACAAAAGCGTTACTTCAATTGAATTACATAATACCTTACTCAAGTGATTTATGTAGTTATATCATAACTCATGCGTTCAATTGAATTACATTATTACTTTACGAAGTTATATTTAGTTATATCATTACCTCCTCCTTTCAATAATTCAATTACATTTTACCTTACTCAATCCAAATATATAATAATTTACAATTATGCCTTTTAGTGGTTTTTAGTTATTTCATGAACTCCTTGTTTAAATTAAAACACACATTAACTAATGCATTTCAATTAGATTATTTATGGGAAACACTTTCATGTGAACTTGTTTGTGTAAGTTTAACACGTCTTTATGCATTGGGAACACTTGTTTATATATGGGGAACCCCTTGTCTTTGACCCCTTGTATTAGTTGGAAATATAAAAATATGCAAACAAGTGTATATAAAATTATCCACATACCCCACATATGTTGAACTTAATTTGTTTGAGTCTAAAATAACATTTCAAATACGGTGAAGTGCATGTTTTCAATTTTCAAGTTCATTTCTTAACAGGGAAAATTATTCAAAATATCCTCTCCTCAAATCATTTGGATAATATGGTTATAGGGAAAAAGCAAACTGAAAGATCCATCGGTTCCCTCGCATCTGGGTGTCGTCGCGAACTCTCCCCCAATGTTCAGGTCAACTGCAACCATGGGGTGCCTGTGGTCCTCCGCGTCACAAAATTCGGAAGAAACTATGGAAGGAAGTTCTACAGTTGCCCCCTTTGGTCGGTAATATTTAAAATGTTATAATGCTTAATTTAGGTAATTTAAGTCTAATTTAACATTCCATCATCATTTGTTACTATTTTTTAGGAGAGAGATTGCAAATTTTTCCTTTGGATGAATTCCAACAATGGATGCCCTACTGTTTGTGACGATTGTCGAACCACAGAATTGGGTTCAGCCTTGAAAGGAATTTGGACTGAGTTGAAGAGAACAAGAAGACTGTTAAAGAATATTCTCTTTGTAGCAACCATTGTAGGATTAGTCGTCAGCGTTATGTTTTTTAAATACATTTAATTAGTCTGCTTGTGTGTTTAATTGGGTGTTTTATATTGCATCACCTTGTTGTTTTCGTGGGATCATATATTAATGATGTATTTTGGCTTTTATTATTTGGTGGCTTTTGATTTAAAGTTATCATTTATATAAAACTTAAACATACATTGAAAACGTGAATTAAAGATACAACTATGTAATTTACTATTATGCCATTAAGAAATGTTTCTGTAAAGCTATGAAGGAGCATTAAATACAATGTGATAATACTTAAACCTACAACAACAAGAACATTTATTGCAATGTCATATATATATATATATATATATATATATATATACACTTAGGGATAATTGACCTCTCATAACACATTAGACCACCTTAAACCCTTGCATTACAAAAAAAACCTCTCTGAAAAGGATGGAAAATTCAGATGATGAGCAAGAAGATAATTCAAATGATAGCTCACAAATCGACATAATAAGTGGTGTATATAATGGTAGATGGCAACCGGTTATGTGTAGCTTCATTGTGAAAAGTGGGGGAGGAGATGACCATGGGATTGAGTATGTCATGGGAGTGAATAAAAAATTTAATTACGTTTACGTCAATTATGCTCATAAAGCTGGTGTGAATCCCGATGATATGTGGCTTTGTTACCATCATCGATACATTTTCCCGGACAAAACACCTTTCATGGTTGGTTTTAAGGGTCACGACGTCGTACTAGTGTACCTAAAGGTATGTACAAATTTAATTCAAGTATGTTAATTTTTTTAAACAAAACACCGAACTAAGCTGACTGCTAAATATAATCAGGGACCGGATCAACAAACCTAAGGCATGAAGCGTGGTCCGAATGGCGTGTGTTAACTATACAAGACTTAAGATCCGCACCAAACATTGATCAACAACGTGTGAGGGTAGATTCCAAGGTTAGTGCTATAATCAAATCATGGGCCATTGATCGTGATTCAACCCCAGAAAAATTTACTTTGTGGCTGGACAACAAGAAACTTAATCCCTTTTCAACAATTGAAGAGCAAAAAGCCTACGATGGTGCGGTATTATATGCGAAGCCTTGCATTTAACCAATGCACAAGATATGTTCAACTTGTAATGTCATGGACAATGGTTATTATAAATTAGTATATCTTAAGAAAATGTGGAATTCAAAAGTAAATCTAGTTTCGAATATGTACTAACTTACTTTTGGTATTATTTTAATGTGAACTAACTACTTGTGGAAGTGTGTAACCATATGTGTAATGGAAATATTTGTTATGAAAATGAAATATATTATCAAATATTTATGGAATTATGCAGGTGGGAATGCGTGATGCTTAACATACATGAAGTAGCCTTTACTACGAGTAACTATCGAAAAATCATAACTTACCCTTACACAAACATGGGTTCGTTGTACAAAAATGTAGTTCAGAGTTTCACTAACTTTATATGTCATAATCGCAACATGACAATTAAAATGATGATAGTCTAAGTAGAACATACATCCTTTTCCGGATACTCACCTCCTATAAAAAGGGGTCTAAGTAGAAGAACATCATTATTTTATCCACAAAAATCAAGAGCTTCCATATGCCTTCCTTTTCTCCCTAAAATATTCACTCCTATGGTGTTCATACTCACAGAAGCTATCAAGGGGCACACTGAGTATGGGATCAATGTGCCCCTAATTACGTTACATGCTAGCCTACAACTATCCCTTACAAAAAATATATTAAAATTACAACTTCCAATAGCCGACCAATCCTATGGTCCTAAGACACTTACACGGGCCAACACACCTACCTCCTCCGAGAAGTTCCTAAAAATGGAGGCATTTTATTTGAATGAGTATATTGCCTCCATTTTAGATCCTAAGTTTCTTAAGATGTCCAATATCGTCCAATTCACGTCCAAAGATATAGAACAACCTTTCAATATGCCAGACATAAGTGACATAGCTATGTTACCCAAGGCACTTAAAGTCTTCATTACATGGGAAGTGGTTAACTCGGAGTTGAGTGACATCTTAAGTGCTGCACACCTCATTGATATATTTGCACCTATAAGGCTACCAATTAATAGGGAGGTATTTAAATAAAAAATGCATGGTTCGGACCACATGTGTATGTGAAGTTTTAGCGATGATTTCAAATTGGTAAGGGTCCCGATAATACATCCTAACCCTATGGCGGTCAAAGTGATGGCTAACATAATCCAGTCCACGATTGACATGCGAGATGGAAGGGTCTTCAACTTAATCCTACAAGCTGAACATGACGCATTTATAAACAACAAGAATCACACAAACGACAATCGAAGGAAGATGAAACAAACCACGGGCCACATCTCTATTGCGATATGGAATTATCGGAGTTTGGCGAGGGAATCATTTCCTAGTAGGCTTCGGTATTTGTTAGATTGTCACACTCCAGACATCTTCATAATGGCCGAGACAAGATTAACTAAAACAATGGCGTGGGTTGTATTGCGAAACTTCAATTTTTGCAATGTTAGTATTGTAAATAGTGAAGCTTCATTTGGAGGGATTCTGGTTATGTCTACTACCGGTAGAGCTGATTTTGTTGTTTCTTCAAAGGGCAATAATAAGTGGGCCGGAATTATAAACCCCAACTAACACATCTGATGTTATATAGTTTATCATGTATTCCTTCTTTAAAACTCCTTTTAAGTTGTCACTTGCGTTGAAATATAGTATGTTTATATATATATATATATATATATATATACATATATATATATATATATACATATATATATATATACATATATATATATATATATACTTTTTCAATTGAAGCCTTATAGATATGAAAATTACCGCATGATCTGTCCCAACAATTTTATTGTGGCCCAACAACTTTACCCCACAAATACATTTTCATAGACCCACAAGCATTAGTTCCATAACACAAATAATGATATGCAATGCCACATTTCAACTTCTACAGCGTATATGGCCATATCAATTCGCCAAATTATGGTCCAACAATTTTACCCCTTATACAAAATTTGATCCCTCCTTGTACAAAATATTACTTTCGTAAATATAATATTTACATTACAAAAATAAGGTAATTTTGTACATTACAGAAAAACCTCAATGCACTAAGATATATGGTGTTCAACAATCTTCATTCCTCAATGAGTACGAGTGTGAATTGAAGCAAATCACCTATTTGCTGCTTATGTAGATTATATGAACTTATCATAGTTAGTTAGTTAGTTAGTATATGTACACCACAAAAATTTACGTATCATGTTAAGTACAAAATATATTGTTCCTATGCTAACATTTTCACAGGTCTGCAAGTTTCTTCCTCTTAGGCCCATTGATGGCACTAATTACTTCCTCCCTTGAATCATTTTCGGAACACATAATGTCCTCGCACAAAACCCTTTTTCTCTCCTCCACCATCGAATCCTGCAATTACAAAATGATTACATTATAATCGATCTACATTCAAGTAAACAAGAACTATGCGTGATGTAATACACAAATAACATTACCATAAATAACATCTCAACAAAACGATATGCACATCCCTTAATAGCAACCAACATTTGCACTCCTGAATCAGCTTAACTGAACCTGCACCCATATTCACGACATCTTTATCCCATTTCAACAAAGTTATGAGCAAAGTCATATACTAAATTCACGTTGAAACAACTCGCACGAAACTCATACCACAAAATTTAAATTGTTTACAATTTATCTTACATTTCATCTTTAGTTGTGATGTCCAATACATCTTTATCCCATGTGTGGAGGCCTCCTACAATCCAACTTTCATCCACGTACTGGAAAAGCATGTCCATAGCGGACGCCTGTTTTATTTACTTCGATATAGTCACTGAATATAGGAATACAAATGACTACAAGGTAATAACAGCTAATACGCATAACGTAACTCACCAGCTTATTAAGACTAATCACGTGGAACGTATCTGCATCATTCACTTGCCATGGGTCCATCACTAATACCTCTTTGCGATTCGGTGAGTATGCAACGCACCACCATTGGTTGTTCTCCAACACGGGTACAAATACCTACAATCAAGTAATGAATCGTTATTTGTACAACAACATTAACATTCATGTACATGGATTGACTTAAACCCTTAGTTAAATTTTCTAAAATGTATAAAACCTACATGGCTAATCCTCGTAGACGGGGTTCCCGAGAGTTGCTTGGAGAACGAAGATATGATAGACATGAGCGCCGCATATGAATCAGTACAACAACTATCAAACTCAAGCACACGAATCTGAAAAGAACATGATTTATATTCAGTACACCGTAATGTTCCAATCAATGTATTATTTATTTTGTACCTAATGTTCAACATATTAATAATAATGAAAACTTTATACAAATTCATTTTTTTCAATTTTTGGCATATACCTCAAACATAGGATCCATCATGAATCGCCTACTCCGCCCTGGGAATCGTCTCTCCCACACCTTCCCATACAAAAGAGCAGCCACAGTCACATACTGCATTTGTAAATATACTTAAAGTTAGTGGTTTTCAATAAATACAATAATAAGTATATAAATATTTGCACACACATGAGTAGGAATATGGAACACACGTTGATATCAACACTTGCATGGGGTCCAAAACAGAAAAGTAAGTACTAAGTGTTGCTTCTTTCCCCAAGCAAGCAAGCAACACCTTATCCCCTCTTTCTTCATAACAGTTATGCAAATAAGTGACAAGTTTTGCTTTATACTTCTTGTACTCTGAAGGCCGCCAAGTCTCCACATACCCCTCCCTCTTCTTACGCGAGCACTTTGTTTTCCTTTGCATACGACTTCGCTCGCCAACTTGCTTTCCCCTATCACCGGACCACGCATACTTCGAACCAACACCAACACGATATGGAGATGTCAAAAGGTCATCGTTACTACCATATTGCTGAACTACCATGTCAATTACTGATATGAGTCCACCTGCACAATTATATTATTTTTAATTCTTTCACAAATGTAAATATGAAGCTATTAAGACATTTATGAATATGAATTTTACACATCCCATCAGTCTCCCTCGTATTGGTTATTAGACTACTATCAAACATGGTGCGCATTGCATTAGGGGTTTTCAACACCTCATCTAACCCCAGCCCTGCATTTTTTAATTTAACCCTAAGTAGCCTATCATACATGTGAATGTTTTCAACATAAAATAACAGGAAAATTAGACTACAACGATGTTTTAAAATTACAATTTACTCCATGTTCACATTACTGCATTCTTTTCAACATCTTTTATCTTTTACAATCCTTCTTGCATTACTTGATGCTTAAATATTTAACTTCCAGTCCTTAGTTCAACTTCCATATCTAACATGCTCAAATATTTTTGCAACAAATTACATGGAACTGAAAATAAAATTGCAATTTATCCAAATTTTTTTGTATTACACAACCTTAAACATTTTATTTTTCACTACTCATTCATCTTACATTTTTTTCTGCACAAGTACTATACTTACCTTCAGTCACACATTGTTGCGTAGTTTCTTCTACCTTCCTCCCACCTACTATTTCGCCACTTCCTTCCCATTCATTACTTGTGCCACCTCCACTTGTATCGTCGTGCTGGGTAGGGGGACTGGTGTGGGGTTGTCCTTGGGAGCTGCTTCGGGGCCGTGGAGGGGGGGCTACGGAGGGGGTGTGGAGGAGGGCTAGGGAGGGGCAAGTGGAGGAGGGTTGTGGGGCCGTGGAGAAGGGGTGTGGATTGGATGTGGAGGAGGGTTGTGGAGGGGCTGTGGAGGAGGGCTACGGAGGGCTGTGGAGGAGGGGCTGTGGAGTTGTGGAGAGGGGGTGTAGAGGGGTTGTGAAGGAGGGTCGTGGAGCCGTGGAGAGGGGGTGTAGAGGAGGGCCGTGGGAGGGGCTATGGAGGAGGGATGTGGAGGGGCCGTGGAGGAGGGGCGTGGAGGGGCCGTGGAGGAGGGATGTGGAGCCTGTGGAGAGGGGATGTGGAGGAAGGTTGTGGAAGGGCCGTGGAGGAGGGCTCGGAGTTGTGGAGAGGGGGTGTGGTGGGGTTGTGGAGGAAGGTTACGTAGGCTGTGGAGAGGGGGTGTGGAGGAGGGTTGTGGAGCCGTGGAGAGGGGCCGTGGAGAGGGGCCGTGGAGGAAGGCTCTGGAGCCGTGGAGAGGGGCGTGGAGGGGGCTAGGGATGGGCTATAGAGAAGGGGTGGGTGATACACTCAAGTTACACGTAGTATTTACGTAACTTTGGGTGCACTTTGCTAAGGGTTTGATTGTAATTGTTAACGTTCATGTTTTATTTAACCCTTAGCGGAAGTTCTGAGCTTTGCTAGATAATTGGTGTTAACGTCATGTATTCCGAGCTTCCATGGTGAAGTGCATTTGAGCCGAGCAAAGCCCAAGCATCACCGCAAGCCTAAGCATCACCGCAAGCTCGCTAAGCCGGGCTCTCGTGAGCATCGCATGCCCAGCGGCTTCGCCCATCACAAGCAGCACCAAGCATAGCCCGGCAGACACAACCAAGCTCCAAGCCTCGCCCATCGCTCGCCCGGCTCGTCGCCCAAAGCATGCTCGCCCGGCTCGGTCAGGCGCTCGCCCGGCGCCTGGCGCCAGAAAGCACGCCCAGCGCTCGCTCGCACCTCGCGATCTAGGTCGCACCTCGCGACCTGCTTTCTCGCACCTCACGAGGAATCTCGCACGGTGCGACCTGCTTGGTTTGGCGCCCGGGCTTCACTCATTTTGGAAGGCGAGAACACCCTTCGCACGGTGCGACCGGACTCGCACCTCGCGACCCCTAGGTCGGTCTAAATGTCGGTGACTTTTGAGCTTTAGTATAAATACTAAAGCTTGTTTTTGGACCTAGGGGGCAGCGACCACAAGGAGAGGGAGTCTCCAAAACTCCACTCCTCTCTTGTTGTCTTCACTTTTAGTTTTTATTTTTCTAGTTTAGTTTTTTGTAGATTTCAATTACGGGATTGGCTTATGCTATTCCGATTGTAGCTTGAACCGTTCTTGAACGAGATTAATATGGAGCTTCAAGCATTATTGTGAGATCTTTCCTCTCTTTCTATTTCCTTTGATTATGGTTTAATTTCTATGCTTGCTTTCTATGATTTTTGCATGATTATGCTAGGAACGTTACTAGTTTGATTGTGTAATTAATCTAATGCTAGATTTAAGAATAGAATCGGATTGTTTTATTCTTTTATCAATTGGTAGCAAACTAGGGAGTAACTCAGATGCTGATCATCTTGGTTATTTCTTGGGGAAATTGAATGAACTGTTGAATGTTTATCGCTTGTATGACGTTAGCGTGTCCGTTGGTTCTCTCGTGTTTATTCTTTGCTATTGGATTGAACTTAGACGCTATCGTACTAGGTTATCCTTTGGTTAGGGTTCTATAGTCACGCTGATCGTGCTATTCAACTAAGAATAAGGAGAACACGAGATTAATTCTCGACAATAGATAATTATGGAAATAAGTGGAGTGGATGTTCAAGGATCGATAATGAATTGAAGTGGATGTTAATCGGATTCAAGATCTTTCCATAATTGATTTCTCATTTTGTTTATATGCTAGTTAGTTGTAGTTTAGTTATAAATCAACTTGAAACCCCCCTTTGTAATTATTAGTAGGTTTCTCGGCTCTTAGCTTAATCTAGGTTTCGAATCACGCTGAATATAAACTCGTCCCTGTTTCCCTGTGGATACGACCCCTACTTCCATTATACTACCTTAGTGTAGAAGAGAGTAGGAGAAATTTTATCTTTGGACCGGGTGCGGTGCAACAACGACACATCCGCGTCCTACCAAATTTTGACGCCGTTGCCGGGGAAACGGTGTTACTTGTTTGTATTTAGTGTGATTTTTGGATGGTATTGCTTGTGCTCTTTGTTTTTGGTTGGCCACTCTCTTGGGGATGGTTGATTGACTCATACTCTATATCTTGGTTATTGTCTAGCTTTACACATTTATATTAATGGTCATGACTTGGATTAGCTAGGAGTACTACTAGTTGATGTTTGTTGTTGACTTAATGCTAGGTTTTGGATATAATCTGATGTTATATGCTCAACCATGTTGTAGTAAGCTTGGTATTAACGATGCATTGCAAGAGTCCTTCTCAATCAATTTTGCAGGTACTTGAAGTGGAGATTGACATGGAACTACCATTGTCACACATGGAGCACAACCCAATGATTAAGCTTAAGGTACTAAGTCGAGCTCACGACTTTAAACAACAGCGCTTCTCGGGAGGCAACCCGAGACCCCTTTTATTTTCTTTCTTTTTCTTTATTTTCTCATCAAATTTCCACCACCACAACAAATTTTCTTCCACCCACCGCCCACACTTACTAAAACGAACAACAACACATCTTAATCCGCTTGGAACCAAAATCCACAAAAGAAAACCCGTTGGGAGGACTTCAATAGCTAGGAGTTGGTAACATTAGAGGATTGAGATTGTTAATGTATCTTTTCGATCTCTTAAGTTAGGTGCAATTTTCAAGAATTTAAACTTTTGAACTTATCATTTGTTTGAGTGATTCGAGGGAGAGGGTTGTGAGTTGATTTATGAGATTTGAGTTGGTGTTGTTAAGAAATTTGAGTTTGACGGGTTGGTTGGTCATGAGTTTTGAGCATTCGATCTTCGATTTACCCGATTTTCGATTTTCTCCCCCCATTTTCAGTTTACTTTTTCTACTAATTGTCGACACATTGAGGGCAATGTGTAGTTTAAGTAGGGGGGAGGGTATTCTCATTCTCATGTATCTATGTTGTATTTATGTTGTATTTATTTCAATTTGAAAAAAAAAAAATGAAAAAACAAATGAAAAAACAAAATAAAAAAAAAATGATGAAATGAATCCCGCTGAGTTTAAAACCCACAAGGGTGGGCGACTCAGGCAAAAATGGGGGCCCGGATAGGTTGAAAACCCGAAAGGGCAACCTATGCAAAAAAGTGGCTTATATTGAGCGGGTAAGATGGTGAGATGCAACAAAAAAGAAATGTGTGAAGCTAGGATGAAAACCCGAAAGGGCTCCTAGGCAAAATGAGAGATTAAGAGAGAATTATACACTTTGAAAACTCATTTGCCGGAGATGGTGTCATAAAGTTGAAAGCGTTCTCGGGTTGGTTTGGTTATTTCATCCTTGATTTTGTGAAGTTTTGTTTTGGCTTTCACATTCTTTTGGTTGATTGTTTGTTTTTGGGAGTAAGCATGGAATTTATCCCTTTTTGTCTTCATTCCATGGCTTGCTATTTTAAATTAATTGTTGTAGTATTAGTTTTAGTTTATCTTTTGAGGTTTTAGGCGAGTTGTCATTTTGATTGTGGCGTTGGAGTGGGTTCAACTCCTTTGAGATCCTTCAGGATTTGAGCTCACATTTTGGTTGTCGTTTGGTGATTATTGTTGTCGCGTCTGTATTTCTGATAGTAGCTTGAATCTAAGTGTGGGGGAATCATCGTCCCTTACGTTTAGGTTTTGAGCGTATTTTGTTAAGATGTGATAACGATGGTGTAGTTGATGGGGAGTGTAGGTTGGTGTCGTTAGCTTGGGTGATGATTTATTTGGTGATCCTCATTTTGAGTTTACTCGAGGTCGAGTAAAGTTCAAGTGTGGGGGTATTTGATACGCTCAAGTTACACGTAGTATTTACGTAACTTTGGGTGCACTTTGCTAAGGGTTTGATTGTAATTGTTAACGTTCATGTTTTATTTAACCCTTAGCGGAAGTTCGGAGCTTTGCTAGATAATTGGTGTTAACGTCATGTATTCCGAGCTTCCAAGGTGAAGTGCATTTGAGCCGAGCAAAGCCTAAGCATCACCGCAAGCCTAAGCATCACCGCAAGCTCGCCAAGCCAGGCTCTCGTGAGCATCGCATGCCCAGCCAGCTTCGCCCATCACAAGCAGCACCAAGCATAGCCCGGCGAAGACACAACCAAGCTCCAAGCCTCGCCCATCGCTCGCCCGGCTCGTCGCCCAAGCATGCTCGCCCGGCTCGGCCCGGCGCTCGCCCGGCGCTCGGCGACGAGCACGCCCGGCGCTCGCTCGCACCTCGCGATCTAGGTCGCACCTCGCGACTCGCTTTCGCACCTCGCGAGGAATCTCGCACGGTGCGACTCCGCTTGGTTTGGCGCCGGGCTTCACTCATTTTGGAAGGCGGAACACCCTTCGCACGGTGCGACCCGGACTCGCACCTCGCGACCCCTAGGTCGGTCTAAATGTCGATCGACTTTTGAGCTTTAGTATAAATACTAAAGCTTGTTTTTGGACCTAGGGGGGCAGCAGCCACAAGGAGAGGGAGTCTCCAAAACTCCACTCCTCTCTTGTTGTCTTCACTTTTAGTTTTTATTTTTCTAGTTTAGTTTTTGTAGATTTCAATTACGGGATTGACTTATGCTATTCCGATTGTAGCTTGAACCGTTCTTGAACGAGATTAATATGGAGCTTCAAGCATTATTGTGAGATCTTTCCTCTCTTTCTATTTCCTTTGATTATGGTTTAATTTCTATGCTTGCTTTCTATGATTTTTGCATGATTATGCTAGGAACGTTACTAGTTTGATTGTGTAATTAATCTAATGCTAGATTTAAGAATAGAATCGGATTGTTTTATTCTTTTATCAATTGGTAGCAAACTAGGGAGTAACTCAGATGCTGATCATCTTGGTTATTTCTTGGGGAAATTGAATGAACTGTTGAATGTTTATCGCTTGTATGACGTTAGCAGGTCTGTTGGTTCTCTGTGTTTATTGCTGCTATTGGATTGAACTTAGACGCTATCGTACTAGGTTATCCTTTGGTTAGGGTTCTATAGTCACGCTGATCGTGCTATTCAACTAAGAATAAGGAGAACACGAGATTAATTCTCGACAATAGATAATTATGGAAATAAGTGGAGTGGATGTTCAAGGATCGATAATGAATTGAAGTGGATGTTAATCGGATTCAAGATCTTTCCATAATTGATTTCTCATTTTGTTTATATGCTAGTTAGTTGTAGTTTAGTTATAAATCAACTTGAAACCCCCCTTTGTAATTATTAGTAGGTTTCTCGGCTCTTAGCTTAATCTAGGTTTTGAATCACGCTGAATACTAGACTCGTCCCTGTTTCCCTGTGGATACGACCCCTACTTCCACTATACTACCTTAGTGTAAAAGAGAGTAGGAGAAATTTTATCTTTGGCCGGGTGCGGTGCACAACGACGACACATCCGCGCCCGCCCAGTGGGGATGGCATGTTCAGTGGGAGGGCTACAGGGGCTGAGTGGGGGATTAGGGATGGGTGGTGGGCGACTTGTTTCCATCGACACATGGTTACGCCTTTTCCTCAACAATCTACCACTACTCTCTCCCACTGCACAATCACAAAATTTAATTATTAATCATAAGTTAGTTTTATTTCCCTATTGTTTTATTTCCAAGCCTTCTTCATATACCTTCTCTAATGCGCTTCCGACCTCTACTTCGTCGTCTACATTCTCCAATTCTACCTACTGTGCACCGGTCCATATCCTATTTAACAATACACAATATCAATTGATCTATATTTGTTTACATTACACAATATTAATCGATCTACATGTTTACATTATTTCAGTATACCTCAACAGCATGGGCGGATGGCATCACATCTCTTGCAGCCAAAGGATGGGTCCCTCCATATGCGACATCAACACACTAGTACCAACAATCAATCCTTAGCATTTACTAGTACTTGTTAATTGACACTCATAAATTACGATATGCTTTATTTATAACACCTATAGATAACCATACACATGTTTATAATTTTACACTTACTCCAATCAATCCAAAATCACCACTTTCGCAGCAATCTTCCTTCTTCGCCTTGTGCACTTCAATCTTCGACCAAGCCCTCATCCTAGGGAATAAACCCCATTCTACTGGTGACCTATTCAACCGATCCAAGTACATGACCTACACATAGATTACAAGTTCATTTATAATATAGTATAATATAGTCCATTAATTCCAAGATGACAACAACTTATTATAACAAATTTACCGCTAGAAACATAGTACAACCCCCGCACCCCTTAGCAAATCCATCTGGGTAGAATCGTTTAGCAAATGTCTCCACACAGTGCATCAAGTGATCAAGCAAAAAGGAGCACCAATCATAATCATACGCTTGCTCAGCGACAGCAACTGATGGCAAAATGTTGATGGAGATTCTTTGGCACGTCGTTGGGCAGATCACATCATTAAGTGCTAGCATAAAAAATTCCTTCTTCTACTCAACTTCATCTTCACAACTACCTTCCAACACTCTCTGTATTGTTGAACACTTAATTCCTCTAGCACCCTATGGAGTCCGGTAACCATACTTGTCCCACATCCTAATTATCTCTACATGTACCTTGTCATCATCATGATCATCTACTGGTACTACCTTTGGATTAGCTGGAATCCCAAAAACCCAATGAACCTGTGTCTTATTCAAAGGGAATTCTTTTCCATCAGGAATCAACAAACTCCTCCTATACACATCAACCCTAGTACATAACCAGTAACAAAGACTTCTAGGTAAATCTCTTCCATGTAAGAATAACAATCCACCAAACCCCATCTGCTTCACTAACTACCTCTTCCTATCGTCAAATCGACTAACAATCTTCCCGAATGTTTCAATGCGACAACTCATATACGGTTCCTATAACAACATATACATCCATTATACATACATTTGAAGAAATTTATGTGATTGTTTAGCAACTATTTATTCTTTAGTTTGTTTTATTCACAAAAATATATGTTTAAACCAGATTGAATAACTTTTGAGAAGGACATTTGTAGTAAAATTATAATCAGTTCAAACAAAAGAGGCAGTATAAGATAAGTACTCAGATCATTGAACTCCTGGGTTATCTGCCACAACTTTGGATCAATAACTCACATATGCACAAAAATTCCATAGGTAGCTCCACCAACTATAAGTTATGCTTAAAGTTTGACTCAGAATACCATGAGATAAAAACATAAATTCACTCCTGTCCCGAAGATAATTTAGAACCTTACTGTTTCTATTATAAGTCATCTCTAAATGTCATTGTTCACTCTGATTGGGTTTCATATAGTTTAGTATTTTGATGAAACACAAATTGGTATCTTCTTCTAATATATTATATCAACAAACAATTAACAAAGATAGTGAAAATGTAGTCTGACCAAAAAGGTTATGGAGAGAGTGATAAAATTTGGATCTTGTTAAAAAATAAATTACAAAATGTGTCGAACTTATTTACGTTTCAATTCATACGAGAAAACCTTAAACTGAGACATATTGCTTTACATAAAATTCAAAGCTTCACTTAAACACTCCTGTGCATAAAGCATCTAACAAATCAATTTTTACAACAAATAAGATATCAGCCTATTTCATAGCCAGCATGATATTTGCTTACTTTGAGAATTTGAATTAGTGACTTATGATTTAATATGGAGTGGTCCACATAGTTTCCTCCATAGACTAGATTGTTCTAAAGCTTATTAAATAAGGGTTTGGTTCAGCATACAACATTACTATCTTACTCAAGCTTAAACTCAAAAGGTTAATTACTTTATTTCTAACCAATCTGTAAATAGCCTTAATTTTATCACTTCTATTGCTTTAGCTTAAGAACATCATCACTGAATTTACAGATCTAAAGATCAAGGTAGATAAACAGGATCCATTTGACAGCTAGAAATTGCAACTAATTACAAATGTCTTTGCTGCAAGAAGCCTTATTTCTATTATTGATTAGGTTATATGAGTATATGACAGCTCAAGAGCCTGTCTTGAGATAACCAAGTGTATTAACACGACAAATAATATTTTTAAGATCCAAAGCAGGGTTCTTTAGGTAGGGGTAGTCAATTGGGTAGCCCCACAAATCAAGGTTTCTTTCTGTCTCTTAATTGTTACTGCCTATCTTCTCTTAGTTGCATTACCATTTCTGTTTAGATGGGTATCATACTGTACATTGCATTCACATTCATTATCCTATTCAGCCCTCACCCCTAGGATGACAACTGTTTTCACCTCAGGAACAAAAATGGTATATTTGCACCTTGGAGAGTGAGAGGCTACATACTCAACCAACCCCCATTTGCTTTGTCCATAAGTCAAATACACCCTCAAAAAAATTCATACGCATCCTTAAATTCAAAACACTCATTGAGTATGCCATTTTAGTTGTGATTTAAGATCACTTTGGTAGCACCAAATGTCTATTAAGGAATGGTAAACTAAGGAATGACATATATTTCAACCATAAGCAGTGAATACTGAATTGCATATCATTCTAGCAAAACCACCTCAAATCTCAACTACTGCCCATAGTTGCCTAAACACATCAATAACATATTCAATGCCGCGACACCGAAAACCACATACACGCCCAAATTCCCCAAACGGGATAAATTCCAATAGTTACATATAAAGTAGTATCTTATGTCTACTTTGAAGCATAAATTCGACAGCAAATCACAAAAAGAAACTTAAATTTTGCACCCTAGTAACCAAATAAATCAATAATATCAAACTTCAAAATCAACCATCAAACCTTTCCTCCACAAAAATTACCCATCAAATTTATGTCACTTTAATTAAGTACACCACCAACTATGCTTACCCTTTTCTGCTTAGTTACTTATGTTGCGATTACTAGCCGAGCTTTCTTGATTTCCCCCCTCCCCCCTTCGTCATGCGATTTGCCTGCAAATTGTACCGCAATCATTGTTGTTCATATCTCTCCCCTATTATAATTATTCTTTATTACTACGATATATGAAATAAATACTGCTTACCCTATACATTGTCGGAAGAATTTTCTTCCGTCTACCTCTCTTCGCAACACTCATCTTCCGTCTGTTCTGCTTTCATATCTACAATTCATTCCTCATCAATAGTTTCACATCTATTTATGTTCTTACTTACATAAAACAGGGTTGGACTACACACTATACCTCATCTTGGTCATCCTCCTCATCTTCTTCTTCCTGATCCTCCTGCTCATCATCCGCCTCCTCGTCCTCTTCCTCAACATCCTCATCCAATTCACTTACATTCTCCATTTCAACCTGCTACAACAAAACGTTTAATACTTTGACCATATGATTAACAATTTGAGTAACACTAATTGTAAATTACAATTAACATTGATAATACTTTAACATTCACAAATACCCACAATTTCCGGCTTCTTATGTGATGACTGACCACGTCCCCTACTTTTGCCTCTGGAAACCATTCTCATATACTACAAATGTCCTTCTCAAAAGTTCTTCAATCTGTTTTTAAACATATATTTTTGTCAATCAAACAAACTAAAGAATAAATAGTTGCTAAACAATCACATAAATATCTTTTACCAGTCATTCTAATTCTACTCGCAGTTCGAACTGAAGCTTAACCAGTTGCCTACCTAACTAGTAAATGGTGATAGGTGAGTTGTTCACAAGCAAGTCAATTTCCAATATAGTGAGTACAGACCATCTACTACACTTTCTTTCATATAGTTTAACTTCAATGATAATTAACAAATTTGCCATGTCACTTAATGGCATGAAACATCAATATGCAACGAAAACCATTTAATCACCATTACATCACACAAATTAGAGATGACATCCCATATGTATGAATACATTCGAAATATCATGAGTGGTAAACTTTCAACTTTCCACTACTTATTTTACAATTCCAATAATTTTAATAGATTCAACTCAAATTACCCATAACCATTCTATTCAATTTTCAGGAATGCAACTCTAATTACCCTAAACAATTCTATTCAACTTTCATGAAAATAACTTAAATTACACTTAACCATACCCTTTTAATTTAGGATCTGCTTTAATAATTACTCTACTTCATACTTTCATACACAAATTACGTAATGTTCGGTTCAACCCAAACCCATCAAATTAGGGCATCAAAATTTTTAAACAAATCACATTTTCCAAAACCAATACAATTAAAACAGAGTACTAACTTCCCAACTTACTGTTCTAAATCCTATTTTCCACACAAACATCGTTATTTCATCAACTTCAACCAAAATTCCAAGTACCAAAATACATTTAATTTCACTTTTTTTTTACATACCTCTATAAAACTATGCTATTTAACTAATTCCACACAACCATTCAAAAGTGGGTTTACATGTGCAACCCATTTCCATTTTCCCCAAAAACACTCAATTTCGTTAAAAAAAATTCAGCATTTCATAATGTGCAAGTAAGGAAAACATTTCACATACCGTTATACCAGATGGGAAGAAGGAATCAGTTTGCCTTGCTCTCAATTTTTCGAACATCAACACCGTTCCAGCTGAAACTTAGGAGACAGAAATAACTTAGGAGAGAGAAAGAAAGAGACACAGAAATAACTTAGGAGAGATAATTTTTAAAAAAAATTTAAGGGAGATCGAAGTCAAGTGGGGGAATCCCTTGCATTCCCCTAGTCAATTCCCTCAAACCATCTTGACTTCATTTAATGTGTTCAGTTACCAGTTTACCCCCCTATAATTGTTAATGGACCAATACACCCCTGTGAGTGGTTTTGGTAAGCCGCTCATAATGAGCGCTTTATCACCCCTCGATTCAGTAAACGTCAACAACATACATTTAATACTGTCCAACTTCCAATAAATTAAAGTAGAATTGGTAGTGTCCCTTTATGTTTCCCTTGGGACGGTTTTGACTAGACTCTGCTCTAGGGCTTGTGCACTCAACGTAGGCTCAAATCTCAAGATTTCTTGAGTTTGTTACTGGAGTAATGATTATTTCGGGATCAGAGCAACTAGGGGATGTCACAAATGACGATAAAAGGGATGAAAAATGCAGGGAGAAAGAGATTGAAATGGACTGGAATTTCGAGGACACAGGACAGGAAGATGCGAAAACCTCCCTAATGCTTATAGGGAGAGTGGACAAACAGATCCGTGAATTCAAATTCCCTAATTGAGACTCTTACGAAGCTTTGGCAACAAAAAACATGGAATTGAAGCAAGAAGGATTGATAATAATCTTTTTTCTTTCCAATATTTTCATTGGAGGGACAAGGGGTGAATAATGGAAGGGCAACCTTGGCACTTCGATAGGCACGCTATATGCCTAAGCGAGATTCAGGAGGATGGCCACCCATCAGAATTCAATTGAACTCCCTTCCAATCTAGGTTAGGAGTTCAATTCAATTTTACAAATATACAAATGCTTGCGAATAAGGTGGAGGTCTTAGTGAAAATTGACAAGGGGAATGCTATAAAGATCGATCGATCAGTGCGTGTAAATGTTGTGGTGGATGTTCGTGACCCTCTAAATGACTATGTTAAATTTAAAGTGAGGGGAGAGAAACCATTAAAGTGCATGTTAAGTATGAACGTCCCCCTCTATTTTGTTATATTTGTGAGAGATTAGGGCACGGTGATAAGGACTGTGATGAACATAGGGGGGATATCTCGCCGCCGAAGAGGTTTAGGGCTTATCTAGGGCCTCACCATGGAAGCCGAAGAGTAGGCAAAACCCGAAGAATATGGATGAAAGGGGGGGGGAGACTCTTTGTTCTAAAGCCCGATACAAGAACAAAGGAGAGTATTGATAGGGGGTGATCTAGGTAATCGAGCACATAGAGATAGTTTCGATAGAGGGGAAGGGGGTAGAAGAGGTGGAGGATGGGAAACAAAAGGATGTTAAGGTGAACGAGAAGCAGGGGGAAAACCGATGCAGCAGAGTGAAGAGAAAGGGGGGAGAGATCATGAAAGGGGACAAAAAGGAGGATGCAAGGAAGGAGAAGGAGGGGGTAATGTGATGCAGGAGAGGGAATATTAGGGGCATATATCATGAAAATGGACCAGCAAGGGAGAAGGTGGCTACGAATCAATCGCCTTCAGGTGGTAGTGGATGATAGTGAAAGTTTCATGGCTAGTGGCAAACGTAGAAGGGATAAAGGAGGGGAGCCTCATACATGCAAGTAGAAACTGATCATAATTTGCAACAAAGAAAATGAAAACAGATGTAGGTGATCAAAGGATAACCAAGCTTGATACTGCGGAAAAATTGGCAGGCCCCACTACATGGGCTCTTAGTAATCAATGTTTAAAATCCTATGTTGGAATTGCTGGGGTTTGGGGAGTCCCCAGGCAATTAATGCGCTAAAAAGGCTTATTACTATAGAAACTCCCCATATTGTTTTTCTATTCGAAACAAAATGAAAGGCGTTGGCGATGGATAATGTGAAAAAGAAGGTGAGATTTGCAAACATGGTAGCGGTGAGCTGTGAGGGAGAAGGGAGAAAATGTATGGAGGCTTAGCTTTATTTTGGGGGAGGAGATGGAATTAGAAGTGAAATCTTTTTCAGCAAATCACATTGACTCTCTTGTTTGCAAGGAGGGTAGTGTAGGGTGCAGATTCACAGGAGTGTATGGTTTTTCGGAGGAGGCAAATAAGTATAAGACAGGTGAATTGATGGGTAAATTACATAGGGATAATATCTGCCTTGGGTTTCTGGGGGGGATTTTAACCTTATGTTGTTTGCACATGAGAAGCAAGATGAAAGTGCTTTTAGTATGGATGATGCTGCTGTTTTGAGGAATATAGTTGAGAATTGTGAGCTTATTGATATCGGTTTTTTGGGGCCTGAGTTCACATGGAGTAACAATCAATTAGGAAATAACAATATACAAGAAAGGTTAGATCGATTTTTAGTCTCTCAAAAGTGGAAGGAGAAGTTTCAAGGGTCTTTTGTCTCACACTTATCTAAGCGAAAATCGCCCATCTTCCTATTTTGCTGCATATAGTGGATGGTATGGGAGACATTAGGGAAAGAAAGCGAAAGAAAATATTTCATTTTGAGGAGCTTTTGCTTAGGGAAGAAAGTTGTATCGAAGTGGTGAAGTAAACGTGGGGAGACGGAGGTCGAGATATATAAACAAGCCTTGCTAATACAACAACGAAATTGCAAGGATAGGGAAAAAAGACTTTTCGAAACACAACTAAGGAGTTGAGGGAGTGTAGGAATCAAATGGATGAGCTGGTTCAATCCGAGCAAATCGAAGATGTGATCCTTCAAATGCGTGTGATGGATGCCCAGATGGATGAGTTAGAGGAGAGGAAGGAAAGTTATTGGAAGCAGAGGGAGATAAAGAATCAAAGTTTTTCTATGCCAAGGCAGATCAGAGGAAAAGCCGAAACCATATTGCAAGATTACAGGATGAAGCAGGAAACTGTTATGAAGAGGAAAAGGATATGGCGGAAATTTTTGTGCAATTTTTCACATATCCTTTTTCTTCAGGTGCAATAGTGAATGTCATGCCGATGACTGAAAAAGTGGAAGCTAGATTGAATAGTCAAATGATAGAAATGCTTGAAGCTTTATTCTCAGGGGAACAAATTCGCATAGCACTATTCAAATGCATCCCTCCAAGGCACCCGAGCCAGATGGTATGTCAGCTTTCTTTTATCTAAAATTTTTGGAGATTGTGCGAGGGGATGTAATTCATGCAGTTTTACAGATTCTCAATCATGGAGATAAGGTAAAAAAAATTAAATCACACCCACATTGTTTTAATCCCGAAAAATAAGGTTTGTGAATATTCTAATGATTTTCACCCTATCAATTTATGTAATTTGATATATAAGTTGGTTGCAAAAAGCTATTGAAATTTGTTTGAAGCAGGTGCTTCCTTACCTTATAAATGAAGGATATAGTGGTTTTGTTCAAAGGTTGTTAATCACAGACAAATTTTAGTTGCTCATGAATGTTTCCACTATCTGAGAAAAATGAAGAAAGGTGTGAAGGGTGAGATGGCTATGAAGTTAGACAAGAGTAAAGCATATGATAAAATTGACTGGGAGTTTCTACGAGCAATGATAGAGAGAATGGAATTCCCTAAGAGTTCCATTGATCTCATCATGAAGTGTGTTATCTCACCTACCTTTGCGATAATCGTAAATGGCCATCCTACGAGGACATTTTCTCCGTCTCGAGGGCTCAGGCAAGGTGACCCACTTTCTCCTTTTCTTTTCATTTTTTTTTGTGTTGAAAGCTTGTCTGCTTTGTTAAAGGATTCGGAAAGGATGAAGAAAATACATGGGATAAAATTTGGGAAAAAGGTTGAACCAATTTCCCACCTGTTATTCGCATATGATAGTTTGTTGTTTCTATGGGCAAATTCAAATGAAGTTGATAATGTGCTGGACATCTTGTCTACCTATGAAGCTGAGTCTGGCCAAAAACTGAATATATAAAAAATTCATTGTATCTTGTAGCCGAAATGTGAGTGATGAAAGGAAAAATACGCTTTTGTTGAAGTTGAAATTTGAGGCGGAAGAACATGAGAAACATTTGGGGCACCCAATGTATCTTGGGAGATCTAAAAAAGATGTTTTCCAAACAATTCAGGAAAGGTTGTGGAAGAAGCTTAAGAGGTGGAAGGAGAAATTTGTATCTCAAGGAGGAAGAGAAATTCTCATCAAATCTGTTGCGCAAGCTATTCCCATGTATGCAATGCAATGTTTTAAACTTCCCAAAAGTATTATATAGGAGATTGAAAAAATGTGCAGGGGTTTTTCTTGGTGTCAAAAGGAGAGTGAAAGGAAAATTCCATGGGTCTCATGGGAGAACTTATGTAGGACAAAGAAGGAGGGAGGGATGGGATTGAGGGACCTTAGCTTGAAAGTGTCAACAAGGCTGTTCTAGCAAAATAGGGGTGGCGCATTCTCACGGATGAGCAAGCTCTTGTGACTTGAGTACTAAGACGGAAGTATTTTCCAAAAACAAATTTTTTTGAAGCAAAGGTAACTGGGGGCAAGTTATACATGGAGGTCCATTTGTGAAGCAAGAAAAATCATCAAAGCCGGAGCTCGACGCCTGATTGGCAATGGGATGTCAACTCGTGTTTGGGTAGACCTAGCCCTTGGCTTCCAATTGGGTGTAAAACCGAGCTGTTGAAGCCGAGATCAAAAGAGGCGGGTGCTATAACTATGGTGAGTGAGTTGATTGATGATGAAAGGTGGAACTATGAGCTTATTAATGAGATATTTTCAGTGTGGGAGGTACAACAGTTTCACAAAGGTAATCTTACCAGCCTACCCTTGTGATGATGCGTGGTCTTGGAGTGCAAATAAAATTGGAAACTTTTCAGTACGTAGTGCTTACTACATGTAATACCCCGACTTTTAAGAGTATTTTATTTAGTGCTAATTATATTTATTAAAGTTAATTATGTTTCGGATATGCTTATTTTATTTGGGTTGAAATATGGATTTTTATTGTGTTGTTTGCAATATATATTTTATTTATTTAAATTTCATGAAGTTATTATCATTTTGTACATTGGGTTTTATGAGAACTTAGAAGAGTGATATTTGACCTAGTGGTGTCAGAAACAGATCTGACCGCTGGGTGAACTTGATATCGACCTGACTTGAACCTGGTTCGACCTGTGAGGGTTAGTCTGCAGACCTGATCGAAACCTGACCTGGGATTATCCAGACCTGACCGGCACCCGACAAGATTATACTCTGACCTAACCACACAGACCTGCATTCAAACCCGAACCTGACTGTAACCTGATTGTAACCTAACCATATATTAACCCAAAACTCGACTAGACCTAGTAAATACCTAATTTGTTTATGACCGACCTAAATTCAACTATAATTCATGTTAACCAGCGAAAAAATCAACCATTAAAGTTGGTGATCTCATTTCATTAGAGATTAAGAGAAATATGGAATAACATTAAGTCACGGAAATTTTTTTATGATGAGACTAGAATCACAAGAACAATAGTAACAAGTAACAACAAATTAACAAAAATATGCAAATACAACTAAAACCCCAATTGAACCGGCTACAAAAATAGATAGACTAATTCCACATTAAAGCATATACATAATGAAGTAAAAGTTACAGCAAATTCGAATTTATTGTTTAACTTTACATCCAGAAAATTAAAGAAATGAATCTACAATTAAGTAATTTACAGAAGTTTTGGCCCAAAAAAAAAAACAATTCAGTGCTTGAAACGAGTTGCGTCTTCATTCTTCACTTAAAAATTTGCAAGGAAGATGTTTCTTCAACTTCTAGCTCAAATCTTCTACAGAATTCTTTAGATCTGGAAAATTAGAAAAAATAAAGAAAATCAAAATTCTCAAAACCAAAGTAAATACTCCATAATTAACGAGAGCTAAGAGATTAGCTCACCTCAAGAAAAATGGAGAGATTAATGAATGACGACAATGACGAAGATTCAAAAGTACAAGTAAATTTTTTTAGAGTAAGATAGTATAAATAAAGGTGGTCATCTTCTTGTATATCAGCTTCAGTATAACTTACCATCCAACAACAATGAAGCAGGAAGGGAAGAAATACAAACTCTCCAACAACAACAAAAACAACAGCAACATGGAAAATGAGGGAGTAGACAGAGAATAAGGGATGTGTCTCCTCGATATTGTTAGCTTGACCCACTTAATTTAAATAGAGTCATTTAAATAAAACTCAAAATGTATTTTTCTCTCCCCTGTTCTTGTTCGTTGTTGCTGCTCTGCCGTTGCTGCCGCTAGACGTCGGTGCTTCTGCCTTCGCCGGTGATGCGCCATCTTGAACTCGATCGTTGCCCTTGCTTTGGCGTCTTTGTTCCGATCTTGTGTTGTGGTGCATTGAGAGAAGTAGAAACTAGGAAGGGAGGCTAGGCGGGAAATATGGGTTTGGAGGAGAGAGATGAGGGTGAAGGTGATAGATTAGGAGACGATCTAACGAGTCAGCTTCTTTTATGGTTTGTATCCAACGGTTAACATTTATGATCCGTGTGCTTTGTATTGTTTTCTTGTGTGCCCTTGATTATGATCATCTAACTGTTTAGATTTTGCCCATTAAATGGTTTTGGATTTTATATTAAGAAAACCAAGAATCCTACCAAATTAGTATTCAAAACAACTAAACCCCAAATCTCATACTCTATAACCCCATTTTCAAATAATAATCATAATTATCTAAAGTAATAATTAAAATTTTCATAATTTATATTATTTACTTAACAAAAATTTGCTCGTGTCAATTATCTCATTGTCTCATTTATCGGTGAATTGATTAGGGATTAACAAAGAGCGTAAGCACTAATCGGTTAAGACTTATAGTTATGCTAGTTATATTTCTCTAAGGTCATTACTTATGAAACTAAACTTCTTGGAAAATTACTTATACAACTATTAGTTGCTCAATTAATGTTTTGATTATAGTCATTTACGTGAACTATAGTATAGCAAATTAGCAACATGCTTCATATCAAGATCATGTGAACAAGCAATAAGATTTAATCGATTAAGATCTTGTTAAAATGCAAAAAGATATAGTAATTTAACAAACCTCCCTATATGTTATAATAAACTATGTTATTCAATGTCTCCTATTAAGGAAAGCTCTACAACTCTATAGTGATTTACTTCTTAACTAGTATTCTTATAGTGTTACGTATACAAATATCACTCAATTATGTAATTGTTTGATTATGATATCTATTTAGTGAACTTATAGTGTAACGATATAACTTAAATATAAGAACTTCGTTGAGTTGATAGTGATTGTTTGTTATATTATCCTCATAAAGATGATGAACTTAAATGGAGTATTGTTATCTTGAACTATCGACTTACATTCATACATTCATTATATTGATCTTATCTAATAATAACAACTTGTTTTAATCCAACTATATAGTAACTAGCAAGTACTTGTTATAATCACTTAAGCCTCATATGAACCGTCATTGTAAATATATGAATGTATGATTGTCATTTGTTATAGTATTATATATAACATATCAAGAGTCATTATACTAATTTATAATCAATCGAGTATTAGGTTTGTTTTACAATTATTTTGATACCAATTTTATACTAAAATGATTAAACATACATATTGATAGAAATGTTTGTTTATACTTTATCATATATAGTCACAACATAATACATATATACCACTTTATGTTTGTTATTGTTATTATTAGCATTGTTGCTACTATTACTATTAGTATTTATATTGTTATTGTTCTTGTTATTCTTATTGTTAATATTCATGTTCTTGTTTGTACTATTATTGCTATTGTTAGCATTGTTACTATTATTGTTATTATTATTATTATTATTATTATTATTATTATTATTATTATTATTATTATTATTATTATTATTATTCTCATTATCATCATAGCTATTTACAAACTTATATATATCAATCATAATGCTTATAATAAATCATTTATATAAAACTTGGAACATATGAACCCTCGTTATAATCACTTAGGCCTCATATGAACCGTCGTTGTAAACATATGAATGTATGATTGTCATTTGTTATAGTATTATAACATATTAATAGTCGTTATACTAATTTATAATCAATAGAGTATTAGATTGGTTTTACAATTATTTTGATATCAATCTTATATTAAAATGATTCAACATATTAATATTTATATTGTTATTGTAATTGTTAGTATTCCTGTTCTTATTTGTATTACTATTGTTATTGCTAGCCTTGTTACTATTACTGTTATTATTTGTATTTTTACCTATTATCATTGTCGCTTTATGTTTATTAGTATTATTATTCTCATTACCATCATAGCTATTTACAGACTTATATATCAATCATAATGCTTATAATAATAAATCAGTTATATAAAGTTTGGAATTGATCGTCTACCCGTTATTATTGTCATTGGTTATAATATATAATATTAAAACATATGAAGAGTCGTTCTACTCCTTTACTCATTAGAGTGGTTTTACGCAGTTGATTATTCGAAATAAGAGTTGACTAAGAGAATACACTAAACATCACGGTAATCAATATAGTGTTTTTATTGGTTTTTCGTTGTCATCCATTTATTTATCGCACACACACATATGTATATATATGTCGATCTTAATACTTTTATTAATATGATTCGTTCACAAAATCCATAACAAAATCAAGATGGCCCGATCAGGAGTTACCCGAAGTTGAATTGACGTTCAATAGCGAATTGACCTGATGTTTCACAATGATCGAACTAACGTCATTACTTATTCAACCCGAGTACATTTGACTTAACTCAACCGTACATGAAATCTAAATACGACCTGCGCAAACCCGGCAAAAAAAATGTCAACGGGCGATCATACCCGGGAATGGATTGACTTGTAAATGGAACGCTCAGACCTGTCTGACACTCGGGAATCCCATTATTCAAATGTGTTCGACCCATTTAAACAAAACCTGACCAATCATGACCTGGGGCACTAACAATCAGAATCCTGACCTGTCCGGGTCTGACCTGGTTTGTCGTGGGTATACCCAGAACCTGTTTGAGAACCTGTTTTGACACCACGACCCAAATAGGAAACTAGAGTCGGTTTTCCTTCCTTCCACTTATGTTTGTCGGTCAATTTTGGAACATAAACCCAACCCCCCATTCTTTTTCTCTCTCTTAGAATTTCTTATTCCCGAAGAAACCCCAAACCCTAACCCGTGAAACCCTCACCACCCTATCTCTCTCTCTCTCTCTTCCCCTGTGCTCGTCGGAGCTTTCCGTTTGCGCTGTTGTTTGGTCGGTTTCAGCTCGTCGGAGCTGTGTATGTGTGGTGCTCGTTTTCTCACACATACACACTCTCTCTCTCGTGTTATCCCCTCCTCTATCTTGCTGCTGCTCCGTCGTTCGAACGCTACTTGCCCCGCCTCACCGCACCTGCGTCGTTGTTGTATCGCCTCGCTGGAGCTCCGAGCTCCCCTGCCATGCGTGTCATCCATGCTCCAAGTGAGCAGAAGTGTAAACGTACCTCTTGTTCTTTCATTTTGTTTTCCTTTGGACTTCAGATTCTAAAGTTCACAAATCCAAGCCCAAGTTCAACCCTTTACTAATTAGTTAATTATTGGGCCTAAGTCAGATATCATTAAAAGTTAATTAAAGTTATCTTGTTAATTAGATATAGTTTTGGGCCTAAGTACTTGGTTATGCTGATTTTGTTTTCTAAAACATAAAGTTTGGAAGTTACAAATGTATTTTCAAAGTGCACACTGATTGTGAAATCTAATCAATTTTCCTTTGTAGTAATGGTGGTGAGGCTATTGAGTAATGGATAATTTTTGATTCGTGGATTAATGGTTCTCAAGCAAGTAATATATAGGATAATCCTGTTGGTCGGTTCCTATATTGAGGAATTCTAATGAAGGTTGCAAAGGGAATTATGAGTCGTATTGTTCCTATCTGAAATGTAGTGGCTAAAGATTCATAACCACTATTGTTATTATTGTTCATATGAGGTGATGTTTTGGTATTAATTTCAAGTATTTTTGGGAAGCAATGATTAAGGATTATCAGAGATCGATTATGGAGTTTCAGTAGTTTGTGATGATGAATACTATGGGTATGCTTGGATATTCTTTTTCGGAGATTGGATTAAAGGATTTGGATAGCGTGTGAGGTAATGTTCATGTCCAGTAAATACGTGTATGGCCGTATAAGTTATGTGTGACCTTTATGTCTGGAAATTATGCATGCCGTATATGTTATATGCAATGATATGCTTCAATGTGTTGATATGACTTTGAGATGATAACTATGTGATATGATTATGTGTTACGCGATCTGTATGTGGCATGATGAAATACGCTATGATGTGACGACGCTTATGTATGTTATGAAATGTCATGTTTATGATTCTGTTTACGATTTATGGATGATTCTGAATTAAGAATATATGAGGTCCTATAAGTGATGATAATAAAAGTGGATGGTTCTGCTGGTTTGGAGTCATGAATTGATCAGTTAAATGGGTGAGTTACAGGTGGAGGAATTCTGTATTGATGTACGATACAGACCAAAAAGGTCATATGTTAATGTTTACGAATTACGAAAGTTATGCTCTGTCCAAAACATGTACTTGCCAATGATATAAAGTCACGTAAATGGTCCTTGCCAGTAGACTATTCAATACCAATGATAATGTTCTCTGTCAAAAGTTATTAAAGTGTTATAATGTATGCTTATATGTGAAAATGTTTACGAACTAAAACCGTTTTTACAGGCTGGGGTGAAGTTACTAAGTTTTCAACTCATTTTAGTTTATTTTATGTGTTTTTCCTTTTCCCGGTTCTATGAAATTATTCAGGCATATGAAGATGGCGAATAATCAGTTATGTCAAGGATGCTCCGGGAAGATTGAGTTGAAGCGACTCTGTATATATTTGGGTTATTTAGAGTACTTTGTAATAAGGGTACTAATTATGAATTATTATTGATCATTTGTATGTTTAAGAGATCCTTTTAGGCCATTATTTTGTTAGTGGGCCATAATCCACATGCTTAAGATCTGCTTCTGCTGACAATTAAGGTGATGTAAATCCGGGGGGTTTACACTACATGGTTGTGCAAGAGGGGGGGAGGCGTCTTCCTCTGTGCTAGATGGAGGTAGATGGTGGAAGCATGGCTAGAATGTGAGGGTGCCACCAAAGGTCTGCAATTTCGTGTGGAGGGCTACTAATTCAGTGCTCCCGGAGATGGAAAATATGCTGAAGCAAGGTGGGAACTGACCCAATTTGTCCTAGACGTGGAGAAGGCAAGGAGGACATAATGCATATGTTACGGTTCTGTAGCGAAGCTCGCTTGTTGTAGTACTTATCTCCTTTGTGTATTGAAGTGAACGTGGGGGTGGAGGTGTCTTTCAAAGAGTGGGTGATAAACAAGATGAAGGTGTGTCATCATGAGGAGTGTTGGGAGGTTTTTTGGAGCCTTTGTTGGAGTATATGGCTTGGAAGAAATGAGTGAATCTTTAACCAAAAGAGAAAGATCTCTAGAGAAGAATTTCAAAAGCTATAGGGGTGAAGGATGAGTACGAAGCTACGGTGGAAAGGGGGTTTGTGTGTGGGTAGAAAAAGGGAAAGCTGAATAAAAAGTGGAAGCTTCCTCCATATGAAAAAATGAATAAACACTGATGCAGCGTGGAATAAGGAGGGGAGAGTAGGTTGTGGAGTGATTGTCTGGGATGAAAGTGAAGATGTGTTAGTGGCAATGTGTGATAATTGGAGGGGCGAATGTAGTGTGGAGGTAAGGGAAGCTCTTGTTGCGAGGAATGAGATTCGAACTGCCATGGAAGCTGGGTGTTCCACAACATGATTGTAGAGATGAGTTGCTTAGTTCTTTTTTCAGCTTTAAGCTAAAAGAAGCGAGAACCTACCTACTTAGGTTTAATTCTTAACGATATTAGTCTGCTTGCTGAACAATATCATTATGTTTCTTTTGCTTATGTTAGAAGAAATGGCAATAGAGCCACACATGCTTTAGCTAAAAAGAGTTTAAATTTAGATGAGATGGATGTGTGGCTTGAAAAAGCTCACTCGAAACATATGGAGGTGGTGTATGATGATCTTATGGAATAAATAAAGTTACTTTTCTTGTCAAAGAAAAAAAGAACTTCTAATAAATTAGAGATAATACTTTCTCCATTTTTTACAATTGCAATGTTTTCCTTATTTTTAAGTTAAATATTAATTTTAACTATGTAATTGATACTCCCTCTGTAGCTAAATATTTTATCTACTTTTTTTTTGCGTGTTTGCCAATGCACTTTTGGACCTTAAATATCTTTTATTGTATATCATTAGGAATTATAATGATTGATTATTAATAAAGTACTCATCGAGACAAACCAAACAAGACCCCATGTGACTGTATTATTTCTTATATATTGAGAAAAATTTGGAAGATTCTCTCTAATTGTGAATTGTGTCAGGATTCCAAGTGGGTAACATAAATAATACAAAGGAAGTAAATATCTTTTGATCTATCTTTATCTTTGTCCTTTTCACATGAGTTTCTTAAAAACTGAACCGATAGGATATGTTGCAATAACATAGAATAGAAGAAGTATTTATAATAAGCCTAGACTTTCCCAAAATGGCAACTCTAATAGACTAGAAAAAGAAGGTAAGGCCCAACTAATTACTAAAGCTATTAGCAATGTCAATTTTTTCCCCTATACAATAAAGCTATTAGCAATGTCAAATTTTCCCCCTATACAGCTTTTCTTAATTCAACTAGGATTTGGGCATAGGCGTTGTACCGGGTAGTATTTTTTTCCGAATTTGATATGCATTTTTTTCCCATTCGCATTAAAATATAATAAAAAAACTCAACATTTGAAAGGTAATTGTAATAATGTAGACATTTAAAGCATGATTAAAAGTTGGTTGAGATGGTAATTGTGCTATGTATAATAGCAAGATGTCACGGGTTCAAACTTGTTGCAAGCCAATTTACTTTTGTTAGTTGACATGACATATGTACACAATTGGACAATTATAGTGGAGTAAGAGATGTGACATGTGGCGTGTCTACGTTGTCAGACACGCCTTTTAATATATTAGTATAGATAGATGTTGATTTCCACGAAACAACTTTTAGTCATTGATTTGCTCATTTAATTTGAATTAAGGTGATAACCAGTCTCTTTACTCCAAACATTTCTTTTTAATATATTAGTATATGTTGTCAGACATGTCTTTCAATATATTAGTATAAATTATATTTTGTTTAACGACCTACATTTTATGGGATTACAAAGTTTGATCAAATATTCTGAGCATTGACCAAGCACGTGCCAATCACGAGACTTTTAAAGGCACATAATTTCTTGACTCTCTCATGTTTTCTCTCTCATACCTTTCCTGCTCACTTCAGTCTCAGCTATTTTTTTATTACCTTTTTTTTTTTTTTTTTGAGGGGAAACGCGAAAGCGTTTTATTAAACTAGATCAAAGTCCACCAAAGTTGTAATACTTTGGGGAAAAGAGTGCGTACAAACTATTTCAGAATTAAAGTTAACCTCCCACCTTGCCACTAGGTGTGCAACGGTGTTTCCCGCTCTTTTAACATGACTACAAGAAAAATCATCAAAACCTTTGCTTAACAAAATTACATCATAGAGTAGAGAAGAAATAGGGGCATAGCCCACTTGATTTTGGTGAATAGCCGACACAACAGTTAATGCATCTCCTTCCAGGCACACCTTGGAATAACCATATCTTCTAGCAATCATAGCCCCATACCTTGCCGCCGCTGCCTCAGCCATTCGAGCCTCCCACGACACATTCATTCGGGTAGCCGCAGCCACCAATAACGTGCCCTGCCAGTCACGAACAACAACACCCAGCCCCACAATCTGATTCTCCCCTACATAGGCATCAACATTTACCTTCACCCAGCTCGTAGGTGGCTTGTTCCAGCGTGCAGCAGATGGGATAGAGTGGTACGAGTGCAGCTGAATCTTAGCTCGCTTCTCACATTGACGGGTATCCTCCACGAGTTTGCAAAAGCCAGCAGCAACATGAACAGGTGAGGTTGATGACACTTCAAAGATTTCCTTATTCCTAAACATCCAAGCGGCCCAAGCAAGAGTAACAAACAGCCTCAAATCATCCTTAGACATCTTCCCTGCCATCCATGTAAAGAGGTCACCAAAAGAGGTCTTTGGCGCCTCTTGAACATCAAGGCCAAAAGCACTATGATTCCATATTTCCAACGCATGCTTGCAAAAGAGAAGAGAGTGTATAATAGTTTCTTCGTCCCCACAAATTTGACACACGTTATCATGAGATATGTGTCTATAATGGAGTCTTTCCTTCACTACTAAACTCCCTTTACATGCCCTCCACACAAAATGCTTCATTTTATTTGGACCTTTCATTGCCCATACATTCTTCCACATTTTTGTCTCATGTTGACCCGCACCAATATTCCATTCTTGTGTATTACCTAGCATGCCAAGCCAATAGCCCGATTTAACGGAATAAATCCCATCAATGTTGGGCCACCAATATCTCCCATCACACGGCCAAAATTTTGACAAGGGAATATCCAGCACCTTTGCACCATCTTCAGCTGAAAAAATCGTATTTATCAAAGCAGAATTCCACCACCTAGTTGTATGATCAATAAGTTCGGCCACGCACATCTCCGAATCAGCATCAATGATAGACGTTGGAATGGTATTACCTTCCTCTCCGGGCAGCCATGCATCCTTCCATATAGAGATTTTAAAACCATTACCAACCCGCCACCTCATACCATCCAAAAGCAAAGATTTCGCCCCCTATATACTCCTCCATGAATAACTTGGATCAAAACCCCTATACGCACTCAAAAACTCATTATTTTTGAAATAACGAGCTTTAAGAATCATATGAAGTAAAGAGTTTGGATCATCATATAATCTCCAGCATTGTTTTGCTAACATTGCTTGGTTGAAAATCTTCAAATCCCTAAAACCCATACCCCAATTTCGGAAGACATAGAGACTCCCACTTGTGCCAATGCATTTTCCTTTCCGAGCCATTCGAGCCCCACCAAAAACATGCTAACAAAGCATGGATCTCCTCAATCAAATCATCAGGAATACGAAAGATACTCATCATATAAGTCAGGATTGCTTGTACCACGGCTTTAATCAATACTTCTTTACCGGGTCTAGATAGAAGCTTTTCTTTCCATCCATTCAATTTTTTTCAAATCCTCTCCTTCAAACAAGCAAAAACAACCTTCTTTGAACGCCCAATAATAGTCGGGAGGCCCAAGTATTTTTCATGCTTATCCACTTCTCTAACACCAAGCGTATCAACAATCTCCTTTTGCCTCTTAACATACACTTTTTTGCTAAAAGCCACTTCCATTTTGCTTAAATTAACATTTTGACCTGAAGCTCTCTCATATAAACTGATTATATCAGCAACTTTAGAGAATTCCTGCAAATTAGCTTTTCCAAATAAAATACTGTCATCCGCGAAAAAGAGATGAGATATACTCGGGGCATTCTTACAAATCTTCACTCCATGAATCGACTTTTCCGTCACTGATTTTGTGAGCAACATAGAAAAAGCATCTGCACAAAGTAAAAATAAATAAGGAGAAATTGGGTCACCTTGCCGGAGACCCCTTCCTGGAATCACATTACCAGACACTTGATTGTTCAGCTTAAAAGAAAATGATACACTCTGTAGGCAGCTCATTATTTTCTGAATCCATTGCACAGAGAAGCCGAACTTCAACATAACATGCTTCAAAAAACTCCATTGAACCCTATCGTATGCCTTACTCATATCAAGTTTCAGAGCCACAGTACCATCCTTTCCATCCCCCTTCCTTTTCATGTAATGAAAAATTTCAAAAGCTATGAGAGCATTGTCTGTAATCAATTACTTTGGGACAAAAGCACTTTGATTAATAGAGATTAACTTCCCCAAACACTTCTTTAATTTATTTGCCAATGTTTTTGAAACAATTTTATATAGCACATTACACAAACTGACAGGACGAAGCTCTGTCATTTTCTTCGGGTCTGCACACTTAGGGATGAGCACAATACACGTCTGATTCGCCTCATGTAAATCTACTTCACCTCGCCACCATCTCTTCACAAAACATATAACATCCGGGCTAACAATATGCCAAAATTTCTGGAAAAATAAAGCATGCATGCCATCTATACCAGGAGCTTTGTTAGGGTGCATCTGAAATAAAGCCACCCTAATATCCTCACCACTCAGCTCTGTCAACAACTCCTTGTTCATCTCTTCCGTCACCTTCGACTCAATGCCCTCTGTTGCTTCATCAAAACCACTCGGGTTACTAGTTGCAAACAAAGTCTCGAAGTAGGTGGAAATAATCACTTCGAGATCCTCTTTTGAAGACATCCAAACTCCGTCATCATTAAACAAACCCTTGATAGTATTACGTTTTCGCCTTTGGCTTGCTTTATGATGAAAATACGATGTATTTTTGTCTCCGTCACGCAACTCACTTGTTCGAGCTCTCGAGTGCCAATAAGATTCTTTTAATCGGTGCAGTTCATCAAGTTCATTTGCAACCTGGTGACATTGTTCTATGTTCAAACCATCAGGGGGTTTCTCTTGCAAATTGTGGAGCTTTCTTTCTGCTTCAATAATCCGCTTCTGGACATCGCCGAAGGTGGCTTGAGCCCAACACGCCAACGAACCAGCCACCCCCGAGACCCATGAGTTTATATTATCCCCAACATGTTCCTTCCAAGCTTTGTCCACAACTTTTTCACATTCATCATTAGATAACCAGAGGGACTCAAAACGAAATAATTTACCTTTCTTGTGTCGAGTCTTGTCTTTCCCAAACTTCAATAGAATTCGTGCATGATCCGATTTATAGATGGGAAAATGTAGCACCTCCGAATATGGGAACATGGCACACCATTCATTATTTGTAATGTACCTATCCAATCTTTCCTTCACCACCGTATCAACAGAATTTCCTCTTTGCCACGTAAAAATGTTGCCCTTAAACCCCAAGTCCATCATACCACAATCGTCAATTGCACACCTAAAGGCATCCATCTGGCGCTCCCCTCTAATAGCTCCTCCATATTTTTCATTAAGCCCCGTAATCTCGTTGAAATCACCAAACATCATCGTAGGTACATTCACGTCAACACATAGCTGCCGCATCATGGTCCATGTGTGATGTTTTTGCGACGCTTCAGCCCAACCATAGACCCCTATTGCACGTCACACCACCATATCTTGCTCATTGCAAACATCAGCAACAATATGATGAGTAGAAAATGATCTAATAATAACATTAAGATCTTGCCACCATAAATCCATTCCTCCCGACAAACCAACACTTCCAAAACACATCCCTTTATCAAAACCACATTTCCGTCTCATATTTTTCAACGCTTGTTTATCTACCATTGTTTCCATAATAAAAACTAAATTTGGCCTATCTCTCCAACACCAATCACGGAGTATTAACTGTACGAGGGTTGCCAAGCCCTTGGCAGTTCCAGCTCAAGAGTTTCATTGCTCTTCGCGGGGTTGGGAAATTCCAGCCTCCGCTACATTTAAAGAGCCATAGCTCTCATCCACAATATCATTGTCACCCATCACAGCATCCCTACACACTCTTTTCCCCATACCCTCCACAGCTTCATCTATAATATTTCCTTCTACATCACACTCCTCTCGCTTCTCCCCTCGTGGCCCAATTTTCTCCACCTTTGGGGCTTCCTGCACCGTCCTAGACACCCTTCGAACCTTTTTCAGCTTGTGTTGCTTTGTGGAAGAATCACGTCCTACTGTAAAAGCTAACAGTGGCGTCGATAATGCACTCGAGTTATCTCCCACAAAAGTCACTCCACCACCCTGTAGCCCCATGTGTTCAAGAACAGCATCCCCTTCCCTTAACACCTTCTCACCCACGTCAATTCTCCCTCCCAACTCCCTCGCACACTGTTGTCCACCAACAACCTCACCTTCGTTAACACTCCCACCCAACTCCCTCGCACACTTTTGTCCACCTACAACCTCACATACATCATTCTCCCCTACTTCATCCTCTTTTTCCTTAGCAGCATTCAACAAATTCTTTTCCACATTCACAAAGGAATTGACATTTGGCGATGATGATTCATTAGAAAATTTACACATAAACAACCTCTTCTGCCCCCTCATTATCGAAGCTTCTTCTGCCAGATATTGTGAACTCCCCTTTCTTGGTGATGCCTTCAACCACAAACCCTATCCCAACTCCTTCTCTCCCTCGTCTTCCGTACCAACTTGACAGTCTTTCTCATGATGTCCCATTCGTCCACACAAAAAGCAAAATAAAGGAAGTCTTTCATATTTAAATTCTATGGTCACAATATTATTGTTCTTATTTTTTATTTTCTGGAATCTACGTAACGGTTTATTAACATCTACCAATAATCGCACCCTACAAAACTTCTCCAGCCCTAATTCATCATGTTCAACCTCCAACACAACCCCCATGGAAGATGCGATGGTTTTAATATCCTCAGTTGACCGACAGTTAAAGGGAAGATTATATATACGTACCCAGAATGGCGAAAAAGAGAGCGAAACATTGGCAGGTTGCTCATCGCCCGTAATTTTGTTCAACACCAGAAGATGTTGGTCAAAACACCAGGGGCATCCAGCCAAAACCTTGTCTTTGTCTCGCCAATGGAAAAATTGGAAGACAAATAGATTTGCTTCGATGGCTTTGATAATGACCTTCTATTGTACGCCCCATGATTGGGTCATCGTACGCTTGAAAGCCTCCACATTAAAGGCCCTACTTGTCAACAATTTCCCCACCAAACGCAGCGATAATTTGTCATCCATCGCAGTAGGGACATCATTCCCAAGATCTATTATAGAATTCTCATCATCAGTAATTTTTAATTTAGTGCATCGATCAATTAATTCCTCCGCCATAATCAGTGAAAGAAAACCCTAGAAAGGGGGTACGAGCCTTTTTCTTGAGGGAGAATATTTGCCTATCTTTCAAGGGAGTTTTTTTTTGGATTACCTTATTTGAATTGCCTCTAATTGGCTAGATGTACTGGAAAGCAATAATTCCAAATTTATTTGTGCTTCGAGATGGCTAAAACTTATGTTCCCATCTTCACAAATGGGGTTGAATATATTGTGGGTGGAGTGTGAAAATTTCCAAGGGAAGAGAATAAAGAAAGGTAGGAGAGAAAATGTGAAAAATTGGGAATTAAATATACTTCCTTTATTTTAAAATATTTGGCACACTTCTTTGGACACTCCTGTCAATAACCATCAGCGAGTTACCAATCCGACTTGCGTGGACCCGGTTCATGTTAACATTACTATGTTTGGCACATTTGTTGCCAACTCTTGCAATGAGTTATGAATGATTTTTGCTACATATTGCAACAAATTATTAATATTTTGTTGCCATAAATTAACAACGAGTTGTTAACATTGATTGCTAAAAATAGAAACAATGTATGAATCATTTTAATTGTTACGGATTTACACTTTGACTAATGCACTATTTATATAACATAGGTTAACCTTATGTTTTTTTGGTTAATAGTTTGATACTATGAGAAATACATTTGGGCATACCAATAAAGAGGAGGTGAGTCAGTCCACTTACAAGTATGAATGATGTTCCATACTAATAGCGCTGATAATAGTATGTGAAACTTATGTAACTTATAAAGTGGTACTTTGACTCATCTTTCTTCGATAAGGGACACGATTCAAGAAAAAAAAATGATGTTATTTGTAGGCGTGATTTTATTTCGCCTACGCGGTGTGAACGCGTATTTGACTACCCCATTGTTAAGGTTTTATTGAAAAATGTTTTGAAGTCGACCACTAGTAGAACAAATACTTATTGCTGCGGTCATTAAGTGGTTGCGGCGGTTTTGGCCGCGCAGCAATTAAGGGCGCAACAATAGGTAATTAACCTATTGCGGCGGCTTTTGACCGCAACAATAGGCCAAGCTATTGCTACGGTTCCTAGCATAAACCACAACAATAGGTTACACCTATTGCTGCGGTTCCTACCCAAAATCGCAGCAACAGATTTTTTTGAAAGAAAAATTAAACAACAAGTCTATTGCTGCGGTTTTGGGTGGAAACCGTAGCAATAAGTAAATGTAAAAAAACAATTTTTTTTTAAGATTCTGACAATTTTAAATCAACTCAAATAACTAGAATATGTCCATATGTCGTCTGCCTATTACATAAATATAAAAAGAATAAAAAAAATGAAATAATGCAAAACTAAAAATAAAGGATACAAAAGAAATCCTAATTAAACAAATAAAATTATATAATAAAAAAATCACAGATCCAAAAAAAATAACAAAAACCGTCGGAAATAAAAACTTTACAAAAACCGCCAGAAATAAAAAATAACAGATCCAACAATAATAAGAATATGTCCGATGCCGGTTTCACGCAATTCTCTCATTTTCCTCAAATTTCATCACCGTCAAATGACCGATTCTCCGTCATCAACCACCGCATCGACGCCGTCAACGGCGACGAAAGCCAAACTCAAGAAATTCCCTCACATTCATCGTCATTCCACATGCGAAAAATCAAACGAAGAAATCATAATCACACGATGACACGAAACTAAAACTTGAAAAATCAAAATATACCTAAGTTTGCTTAACTTTAACAAGAAGATCACGCAAAGCAGAAAAAGCATCACGAAGAATCATCGTAGCTTCCAACACCTTATCACCGATCTTCTCAGCAGCAGCGGAAAACCCTACCAAAAGCGATGATCAAAGGATCCGGCGATGAACAACACGAAAAAATCATCGAAGAAGACAAAATCGCCGGAAAGGAAGACAAATGAAACAGACATCGCCGATTGAACTCGCCGAAATTCATAGGAATCACTGGAAGAAATTCATCGCGAGAAGAAACTTTGAAATTTCCAGATCTGAGGTCGAGAGAGTATGATGCGAGACGAACGATGAGGTGCGAAGATGATGTTCGTTGATGTTGAGAGACGAGGTGCGAAAATGCTCGTTGATGGAGGAGGAGGAGTGAGAGGAAAGAGATGGAGAGGAGTGAGAAAATGAGAGAATGAGAGGAGTGAATGAGGGTAAACAGTGCGGTCTAAATAAGAGAAGCAATTGGCGCCCACCCACTAATTTAACAAGGAAACCCTAGCTGGGCCCTTTTATTATTAATTCTAAAAGCCTATTACTGTGGCTTTTTTAGGAACAGCAGCAATAGGTTCAAATATTATTTAAAAAATAATATTTTAATCTATTGCTGCGGTTTTGGGTGGGAACTGCAGCAATAGATTTGGTCATACCAATCAAACATTTTTGAAAAATTCCCGTTGATATCTATTGATGTGGTTTCCACCCAGAACCGCAACAATAGGTTGATTCCATATTTTACCTTTTCTTTTCACGTGATTAATTGCTGCATATGGGTAAAACTACAGCAATACCACCACAACAATAAGCAATTATTCTACTAGTGGAATGCAAGTCTTTAAAGAAAGACTCATAAACCTAATTAGATACTGGATAACCATAAGAACAAATTAACCATAGATTGAGTTCGGGGGTGAGGGTACCAACACTGTCATAATGAACCACATTACCCATTGCTGGTCTCTACTAACTATCGATTCATATCAATTTTTATGCAATAGAATAACCAAATAATATTTTCATGCATCCTAAAAATAATTTAGTCTAGGTTAGTTCAGGAAACACATAAAAGACTATTTTTTAGTGATATGTTATTAAGCAATCAAAATTACAGGGAACCTAACAGGTTGTCCAAATTATCTAATTAATATTGGAACAGTTCTTTAGGTCTTGATTAACAATAATAACATGTGGGTGATAAAAAGGCATGCAGGACAATCATACCAAAATATATAATAATAAAAAGAAGGAAAGAAAGTTATAATGTACAAAAGAGCGATTTTTATATTAAAGATCTACATCATAAAAGAAACAGTTAGGAACTTCAATATAAAAATAATAGATTTATTTAAGGACCCTCACGATTATACCCTGGTTTGGTCTGAGAGATTGACAACCTTCGGGACGAGCAATCGTGAAGCCTGAAGATCGAAACGTGTGTATGAATGCGTTTGTTTGTTAGTGTTTGAATATTTGTGTTTGAATGTTTGTGTTTTGTAAGAAAATATGCGTTTTGTAGAGAGAATTCATAAGTATATTCGTAGAGTTTGAAGTGTAAAGTCGTATGAAAATTATATTAAAAAACCCTTTTGTTTAATTCGGAAAATCACGCCTATTTATAAGAAACCGAAATCCGTGCCACGCAGAAAGTGCACCAGGCGCACATCTCTGTGTGACACATAATTACATGTGTCAGGCACTGAGTGTTGCGCCTAACGCAACATGCCCAATCAACTACGTACACGTGGCACACGCTTTAAAAAAGATAGAATTGTCAGCATGTGCATCGCACAGAGGAGTGCGCCTAGCGCATGACTCTGTGTGACTCACAGGGCCATGTGTTAGACGCACATTGGTGCGCCTTATACAGCTTCGCCTTTGCGCTTAGCGCACGTCGGTGCGCTTGGCGCACCGCCTTGCTTTTGACACGTTTTGACAGCTTTTTTATAAAACGCGTATTAATGATTTTCTTTTATCTTTTAAATTCGGAAATATGATTTTATGGGATAAAATCCGATTATGAAAATATCTTTGAAAATATTTATTTATTAAAATAAAACAATTAATCATCATAAATAATTAAATGGATTTTTTCAAAGGGTTGGGTTCAAAATATTGTTTTATGGGCTCAAAATTAATTATCATGAATAATTAATTGGGCTTTAAAATAGGACTTGAATACTTTAAAAACAGTTTTAGGTTGGCTTTTCGGACTGCTCTCCCCTTGCGTCGGACCAATGAAGACCGTGGTATGTTTTCATCATCGGATCCTTAAATGGGGAGACACGATTTTGTGTCTACATTATTTAAGCAACAAACAATAAATATATTGTTTCCAACGGCAACAAATCATATATCTATTCTCATATTTGTTTCTAAATGGCAACAAATTGAAAATATTGGTTGTCGTAGTTTGTTGCTAAATGGCAACAAATCGCAAATATGATGCCACCTAGCGACAAATAGTAAAAGTACTTGTTTCTATAACAAATCAAATATGTGTTGTTTTAGTTTGTTGTTAAATGAACATATTGAAAATATGTTGTCACCTAGGAACAAATAGTAAAACAACAAGTTTTCAATAGCAACAAATCAAAATATGTTGCTTTTATTTGTTGGAAAATCAGAGTAAAAAATGTCACTTTATAATAGGCAACCGAAAAATAATCTATGATGATATCTACCAACAATTCAAAAATCCGTTGCCAAAATTTGTTTCTATAATGCTCTAATTTTTGTAGTGTGTGTCACGATATACTACACAACCTACATCTACCTGCATATTAAAATATTAAAATTAAATCATCCACTATATTGCATATAATTTCACTATGTTTTTCCATTAATAAAATCCACTATGTTGTATATAAGTTCACTATATCTCTATAAAATTCACTATATGAAATTAATATCAATTAACCTAGTGCACACTAAGTTAGTGTGCACCTCGTCCATTTAATTAGTGTGCACACAGGATGTTGCGCCTGGTGCACCCAGCGCGTGACGCGCAGTTTTGCTTTTCCTATAAATAGGCTTCGCTTTTCCAGAATCAAATACGGTTTTCTCATATAATTTTCATACGACTTTACACTTCGACACTCTACAGACACTTACGAATTCTCTCTACTTACGAATTCTCTCTACAAAACTCATACTTTCAGACATTCATATCTTCAGGCTTCACGATTGCTCGTTCCGAAGGTTGTCAATCTCCAAGACCTAAGCCACGGTATAATCCTGAGGGTCCTTGAATAAATTTATTATTTTTATATTGACGTTACTAACTGTTTCTTTTCTGATTTAGATCTTTAATATAAAAGTCGTTCCTTTGTACATTCTAATCTCTTTCTCTCTTTCTTTTGATTATTATATACATTACTTGCCTGATTGTCCTGCATGCCTTTTCATCACCCCACATGTTATTATTGTTAATCAAGAACTAAAGAACTGTTCTAATATTAAGCAGATAATTTGGACAACTTTCTAGGTTCCATGTAATTTGGTTGCCTAATAACATATCACTAAAAAATAGTCTTTTCACTAGTGGAAAAAAGCCCATCTGATGCGGTCAAAACCCGGCTTACGGATGCGGTTTTGGTCCGTATCAGGTGGGTTCGCAGCAGATCTCATTTATTTACTGATCCGGTCCAAAAACGGATCAGTAAATGATTTACTGGTGCGGTTTTCTTTAAGAACCGCATCAGTTTTGGGGTCATGGAATTAAAAAAAAAAGCCTGCAGCAGGTCTGCAGCAACAAGCATGATAGGAACCAACAAAACCAAAACTCAAACAATTATACAGGTCTTCAGCAATGAAAATTCGAAAAATTTCAGATCTGGTAACAAATTTATACAAACTAAAAATGAATTCAATTATACAATTATTACACAAACTAAATACAAAATTAAAAAAAATACTTGAATGATAAAAAGACAAAACTGATGAATGCGAAAAAAATGAACGAAAAATATATACATAGTGAACGAAAAAAAAACTGACATATTGAACTATAAACGAAAAAAGTAAACACTATAAAAATTACAAAGACTAGATCTGAACGAAAATGAACAAATAAACGAAAAATGAATACGAAATTACAAATTTAAATTACAAGGAAAAAAATGTAAAAATAAAATAAAATGGAAATTACTAGTGGGGCTAAAGAGATCGAAAAACACGTATTTATTCTCGACCGTGGCTAGTGTGGCGAGGCAGTGGTGGATCTGACGGAGGATAAGAAACGGAGGATGCAAAATGGAGGAGATGAAGCGGTGGTGGATCTGCGAAATTCATTCTCGTCGCCTCTTCATCTTCTTCCTTCTTCGATGAGGGAGATTCGGTGGTTGCAGATTCGACGATTTCAGCGGCGATAATGGAGTCGGAAGAAAACGAAGGAGGAGAAGGAGAAGAACGAATTGGTTGTGAGAGTTTCGTAGAGATTATTCGCGTTTGAAACCATCCAGACTTTTTAGGGTTTGAGTTTTGGGATTAGTACAGACGCATGGAGGAGAGAGAGAATAAGAAGAAGAAAGACTAGCGATGGTGGAAGAAGTGTGCGAGTGGAGGGTGAAGAGAGAAAGGAAGGAATTAGGGTTTAGGGTTCGCTTGGTGAAATCAAAAGAGGAGTGAGGGGCTGGGCCGCGTGTTTCTAAGGCCTAAAAAACTAGAAAATCTGATGCGGTCCTAGAAACCGCATCAAATTTTTAAAAAACCGCATCAGTTTTTTAATCTGATGCGATCCACAAGAGGACCGCATCAGATTTTCCTCCCAGCTTTCCTTCCCATTTTTTTAATTGATTTTCTGATGCGGTTTTGTAAAAACCGCATCTGTTACTAAGTGACAGATAAGGTTTTTTCCACTAGTGTTTATGTGTTCCTTGAACCAATCTAGACTAAATTATTTTTAGGGTGCATGAAAATATTATTTGGTTATTCTATTGAATAAAAATTAACATGAATCGGTATTTAGTAGAGGCCATTAATGGGCAAATATGGTTCATTATGACCGTATTCGTACCCTCACCCTCGAACTTAATCTATGGTTCATGACCATCTATAGAGTCAGGACGGGGAAATCTACATTGGATAAGTCCCTAATTTGTCCCTACGATTTCTAAATTTCCAATTAGGTTTATGAGTCATCCTTTAAAGACTTGTTGGCGACTTCAAAATATTTTTCAATAAAACTTTTACAATGGGGTAGTCAAATACGCGCTCACACCGTGTAGGCGAAATAAAAATATGCCTACAAGTGCCAATAGTTGTCCTCAATAACCAACACAAGTTATTCCAGCGCATTTTGTCCTCACTTATGGCGCACCCTGAGAAACTTCCTAGGAAGTAACACATCCCTCGACTACTCCCAGCCAAATACGCTTAACTGTGGAGTAACTAAGGAAATGAACTCCCTAAAAGAAAGATGCATATTGTTAGAATGAGTAGCCTGCTAAATCCTTTTAAAGCAAACATGAGGGGTAATACATAAAAGAATTTAGCAGGATACTCATTCCAACAAGATGTATTTTTCTTTTAGGGAGCTTATTTCCTTAGTTACTCCAAAGTTAAGCGTATTTGGTTGGGAGTAGTTTTGAGATGGGTGACCTCCTGACAAGTTTCTCAGTGTGCGCATAAGATATGACAAAATGCGCCGGAAGAACTTGTGTTGGTTATTGAGAACGGTTTTTGGCCCTAGATGTGCATTGGCGATAATATATTCGACTCCATATGGGTCGGGTGTTACAGCTACATTGTTTAAACTTTCCTTATTTGTGCTACTTGGCCCACTATAAAGTAATAGTATTATATTTGTTTTTCTCTATTTCCACAAAAAAGTATTACTTTGCCTAAATTATTGTGCATAACACAATATGAAAATTTTAAAAAATAGTTTTTTCACCAGGTGCCCTTGAGGTTTCACGAAATGCACCAGGTACCCCTCTTGTTTCAGAAATGCACCTGATACCGTTGTAATTTAGTTAAATGCACCAAATACCCCTAATGACTAACGGCGTCAAGTTTCCCGTTAGGTTTACATAGATAATTCTCTTTCTTTCTTTTCCCCAAGCTATCTCTATCTTCTGTTTCGGGCCACCCGCCCCACGCCACCCCTGCACCACCCACCATCTTCTCTTTATTCCTCTCTCTCTCCTCCGACCTCACTGCCCTATACCACCCCTGTACCACCTTTTCCTTCCTCGTCCCTCTCTTTCGCACTAACCACTGCATCACCCACAACCTTTTTCTTCCTTATCTCTCTTCTCTGCACTCACCTTTTCTCCTAATTTATGGAGGAGATTCCCTGGATGCATCCTCAAATTCCTCAACTTCACTGTAAATGAAATACATGTCTTGCTATTAGTGCTTGAATGAAGTTCAATTCCTTAATTAGTTAAACAAATTACTGAACTATTGCAGGTTTTGTTTGTCTGATTCGTTAGGTAAAACATTGGTGAAAGGGAAGATTGTTTTATGTGATAAATTAGTAGATGGTGAGGGTGTTTGAAGCAGTATCCTTAAGGATTAAAGTAAGAACTACCTGCTATTGTACTTGAGCAGTATGAAGTTTTCATCTCCATAATTAAAGATTGTTTTATGTGATAAATTACACGTCTCAGCGGCTCATTCATCGGTTGCATTTCTTACTGGAGTTATAGGCGATGAAAGGTTTGTGCCATTTATGATGATGTCGGGGACTTCCATGGGCTGCCCACATGCTTATGTTAAATCATTCTATCCTACATGGTCTGAAACTGCCATCGCATATACTCTCATGACTACCAGTAAATATATACGGTTTTTTGTGGCGGGGTGGGTCAGGGGTTGGGGAACAGGGAACGGGAGGGGTTGGGGTGGTGGGAGGAGATTGTTTTCGAGGGCCGGGGTAATGGGTGGTCTTGGAGGCTTGGGTAATGGGTGGGCGGGGTGGTTGGGGCGGTGGTTGGGGGTAGGGATAGTTAGGGTGGTGGATTTAATTAACTATGATTAATTAGGATTTACATAGAATTAATTAGAATAATTAGCATTAATTTAGTTAATTACGGGTCATTTGGAATATTTAGGTTGATTTGCCTTTGATGACTAACGGAAACTTGACGTCGTTAGTCATTAAGGGTATTTGGTGCATTTAATCTAAATCAAAAGGGTATCTGGTGTATTTCAGAAACAAGAGGGGTACTTGATGCATTTCGTGAAACCTTAAGAGTACCTGGTGAAAAAACCGTAAAAAAAAATGGAGGGAGTAATTCAGTAATACATAGACTATCATGCCTCTTTTTTTTTACTTTCATATAAATCTTGTGTCTTGGCACATTGTGGTTTTTTTTCAAAATGACACCTAATTACTTGCACTTTCCTAGCTAGTTCGCATCGCACACTATAGTACTGGTGGTTCCCACTCTCTGACTAGTTGACATTAATTTATCCATCTGCTGTGGTTCCTTACATAAAAATCTCTGTCATTCATACCGGAACATATTATTCAATTTTGTGTTGGTCGTCTTTTTTGAACACGTCTTTGACCTTACAAATTTGGAAACATATTCTGGAATGATATACAACTATACAAGTATATATCCTATATTCATCAGATGGCAGAGGAACAAGAGGAAGACTTCCAATGGGAATGTCCAAAGTATATTTTGTTCACCTTCTTATTCAATTTTACTTTGTTTCCATCACAATTTGCCAAACAGATTTTACATATCATTTTTGCGTTGACACATACGGTAACTATACCGATACTAGCGCATACAAGGCCAATCTCAATACCGTCCTCTCCTCCATATCATCCGACACTCAAACTGATTCCGGCTATTACAATTTATCTGTTGGCCATGATCCCAATACAGTTAACGCGATTGCTTTGTGCAGAGGCGACATAACACCCCAAGAATGCCATAGATGCCTGAATGACTCTGCCAATAAGCTTCCTCAAGTCTGCCCAACACAAAAGGAGGCTGTCGGGTGGTACGAATTCTGTATGCTGCGCTACTCAAATCGCAGCATCTTGGGAATCAGTGACGTGCAACATGTCTTCTTTTTGAATAACGTAAATAACGTGAGCAATGCTGATGAGTTCAACAGGGTGCTCGGAAATCTACTTGGCAGCCTTCAAAGTGAAGCAGCATCAGGCAATTCTCTTCTAAAGTTTGCAACGGGACAAGCTAATGTTGGAGACTATGATAGAGTTTACGCACTCGCTCAATGTTCTCCAGATTTGGGAGTTCAAAGTTGCATCAATTGTCTTGGCTCATTAATTCGTTTACTTCCAAATTGTTGCGGTAGTAAACAGGGATCGCGAGTTACAGGACCAAGTTGTGCGATTAGATATGAGATGTACCTATTTTATAACCTGCCTAGTCCTCCTCCACCATCGCCAGCATTATTCCCTCCTCCACCATTGCCAGCTTTATTCCCTCCTCCACCATTGCCAGCTTTATTCCCTCCTCCATCATCATCTAATTCCTCCATCTCTACAGGTAAATATTCCCTCTATAAATCCCTCAAATACCTTCGCATTTTTTTTTTTTGGATATATAGTAACATAGGGTCTTTTCTTTTCAATTTATTTTTGCTTATGTGAATTTATCTAAACTCGTCTTTACTTATATAGATCCTATTAATTCTTATCTAAATTTATCTAAACTTATTGGATCTTATTTTGTGACTGTGTCAAACCTTATATTTGCTAAGTTGAACTTATCTAAACGTTTTTTTACCTTATCTGAACTTATTTTTTTTTCTTAAGGTGAATAGAACAAATTTATAGTGTTAAAAGTTAAATGAGTGGTAGAACAAACTATAACCATCTACCCAAAGCCGGTATATGAGACCAAGTCACCAATACTATAACTTATTAGTACCTGAAAACCATAACTTATAATAATAATAACCTAAATATTAAGTTAATAATCATAACTAATTACCCAAATACCATAACTAACTATAAAATTGTAACTATCAACTCAAAAAAATGTAACTTAAAATTAAAGACCATCATAACTATTAACTCTCAAACCAAAACTATTGACTTAAAAACCACCACTATTAATAAGAAAACCATAATCATCAACTCAAAGACCATAATTATTAGAAAAATTTGTTAGAAACAGCCTAATATAAGTAATTTTTTATCAGAAACAATTTTTTAAATTTTTTTTGTCAAGAGAAACCTTAAATCTAAAAACCTTTGTAAAAAAAAAAAAAAACTAATGATGCCATTTCTGGCGTTGACCTATATTTTCCGGCATTGACTCAGTTAAAGTTTCGGAAAATTTACGGGAAGCAACCTTTTATAATGCCTTTTTTCTCAGATGCAACCTTTTATAAATTTGTTTGCAAATTAAAACCTTAAACTAATTTTTTTTTGTGAGAGATCAACCTTACCTAGTTTCCCTAAGTTGACAAAGCCATTTCCAACGTTGACCGATTAGAGATTACAGTGGTAATTGACCCCTTTTTTTTAAATTTCCACCCCCTTTTTTCAGTCACTATACAAACTAACTTGCTTCGTTCTCTCTTTGCTATTTGTGATATCCTTTTTTCTAACTTCTCCCATCCAAATCCTCCAAAAAATTCTTGGTTTTGCAATTCAAGTATTGAACTATCTTAATTCAACCCAATTCAATTATTGCCCATCTCAATACAAAAGCGGTCCACGTCGAAAATGGCTTAGTCAACACCGAAAAATTTGGTAAGTTTTATTCTCGCAAAAAAATACTTTAGTATAAGGGGTTTAACTTGCAATAAAAATATACAAAATGTTTCTGACAAAAAAAACTATTATAAAAGGTTGCTTCTGGCAAATTTTTAGTTGAATCAATACTGAAAATATTGGTCAACACCGAAATGACATCATCAGGTTTCTTTTGACAAAGTTTTGTTATGTTTAAGATTTCTCTTAACAAAAAAGAATTTTAAAAGTTGTTTCTTACAAAAATCTACACGGTTGTTTCTAGGGCTGTTCACTAGGGTGGGTCGGACCGGAATTTGGACCGGACCGGACCGGACCGGAGATTCCGGTCCGGTCCCCGGTCCGTGGAAAGTGACGATTCCGGGTTTCCGGTCCGGTCCGGTCCAAACCCGGAAAAATCAGGTCCGGACCGGAAACCCGGAATCTTAGTATGTTTTTTTTAAAAAAAACTGACAGCCCAAGCCAATCCTTATTCCTCATTAAATGACAAAACTAACATTTTTCACTCTCCCTCTCCTATTCCTAGAGAAACCCTAAAATCACTCAAACACTATTTCCAATCTCCAACGCCTCTTCTCCACAGTTTCTTTCTCCAATTCATCCTTCTTCGTCTTCGATCTTCTGGTGTGGGTTTGGTCTTATACCGCTACTGTACAAATGGGGCCTGTTTTGTTGGACCGTGTTGAGGCGGCACATGAGATCGCGAGTTTGGCCCAAGATAATGATTGTGGAAGAAGGTGGGGTTCCGCCATTGTTGAAGTTATTGAAGGAGGGGAATTCAGTTGAGGCTCAAATTGATGTTGCTGATGCTTTGTTTAATTCTATGGTATTCTACAAGTAAGTTAAATCTGAATCTCTTCTTTAATTTCTTAATTCCTTTACTTTTGAGGTGCTTTTGTTTTTTTGATTTATTTGTTTCTTTAGGAGATAAAATATGGATTATTTAGTTAATCTATTTCTTCTGCCTTTTGCTACTTTCGTTTTGGTTGTGCTTTTCCTTGCTAAAATTTGTGGTTTCAAATAGAATATTTAGAAGCCCTAAAAAAAATTCGAAAATCAGTCCAACAGGTCCGGACCGGGGACCGGACCTGATTTTTCCGGGCCCAGCACTGGACCGGACCGAAAATCAGGTCCGGTCCCCGGTCCAAGGAATCCCACAAATCCGGTCCACCGGTCCAGGCAGGTCCGGTCCGGTCCGGTCCGGTCCTGGACCGGTGAACAGCCCTAGTTGTTTCTAACAAATTTTCTTAATTATTAAGCCAAAACCATGACTAATAATAAAAAAACCACACACTCTACATTTGTTTTCCTCGTTCCCCCAAACAAGAAAAAAACCAATCCACAAATTCAAGCAACACCTAGAGACAAGTTCATCAATGAAGGTCCGACAATGGCTAACCACCGACGAAACAACGAAAACCTTCATTTCTAGGCTTTCTACTTCTCACTCTCCGCTCCTACTTCCACCGCTCCACCGCCTTCCTATCCACTCCGACAACGTCGTCAATCGTCTGCCCCTCTTCTACCGCTGAAACTCACATTCTTCTCCAAGTACTTTCAACAATCTTCTTCTCCTTTTCGATTTCAGTCGAAGAATTTGTGTTAATATATTTCTGTATGTTATGATATGTATCCCAAATTCTATCTTTCTATACTCCATATACTAGGTTTGAAGCCCGTGCGTTGCACGGGTTGTTGTTTATTTTATTTTATTGCAAATTTTTTGTTAAAATTATTGTTGATTTTGTGGTGTTGTAAAATGAGATTTTTCAATATCATTATATTTACATACTTCCTCCATTCTTTTTCTATTACAACAATTACCACTTTAGGTAGTTTCATCTTTTGGAACCATTCCAGTTTTGAGAAACTACAGTTGACAATATTACCTTTTACTTTATGTTAATAAAACCATCATTAATTACCCAAATAGCCTTATAAAGTTGCGTTTACTTTAATAAGGATTTATTTGTCCCCTACTCTAGTTAACTAAAGAGGTACCTCTACCCATTTTTTATTTCCTTAAAAACCATGTCCAAACAAATTGTTGAAGTAGAAAAAAAACGGAGAAAGTATTTGTCATTATACTGTAATTTCTAGATTTGTTATTGTGATATATAAATTTTATAATTTTTAATATTCAATTGAATATTGTAGCTAAGTCTATTATTAAATGGTATCCCAATAACAGGTTTGACTAACAATAGCTAATATAGTTTTAACATGAATAATACCCGAATGATCCTTTAAGAAAGTAGAATGTAATAATTTAATTGATGCAGGACAGAAAGAATATTTTCTTAAAAATTAATAAGATGACATGGCATGCTTAGGTGGAGCTCTTTATAATATTCTAAGGATGTTGTATTTAAATCAAACTCTAAGTTTTACATAATCCAAAACTCTAGTAACTTTATCGCTATAGATTTTAGTTAATAAATTTTGTTGCAATACTATATTGCTTTAGTTTAATTGAGTAAGGTTGAGGTTTTGAAAGATAATATGTTTAATCCAGTAAATTGGACCTATAATCAAATGTTATAACCACATATAATACACTATACTTAATACTTATAGCCATTATTATATTTATCTAAAAAAAAGACTACATAATGTCCTACAATGCATCTAATTTAATATATTTTCATGAGTTGTAAAACTATATTGTAAATAGATCATATTTTGAAACATATTTCAAGCACTCTCTAATGGTAAAAAAATTATAATGTTTTGAATTAGGTAGCAAAAGTTAAATTCAATTTACATAATATAATAATTTAGGTTGTTTATTCAAAACGCAACTCTAATTTCCCCCTATTCAAAACTCTTTTATGTATTTAAATATATGTAGAATTCTATTTTTTTCAAATATTTAAAATAAAAACTAATGACATGGCAATCTTAAGTGGCGCTCTCTATTTCATAAATTGTAGAATTACATTGTAAATGAATCTTATTTCAAAGCATATTTCGAGCATTATCTAATGGTACACAAATTATAATATTCTGAATTAGGTAGCAAAAGTTATATACAATTTACATAATATAATAATTTAGGTTGTTCATTCAAAAAGAAACTCTAATTTCTGCTTATCCAAGACTCCTTATATGTATTTAAATCTATGTAGAACTCTATTTTTAGAAAAAAAATAAAAATAAAAATTGGTGACATGGCAATCCTACATGGTGCTCTATATTTCATAAGTTGTACAACTATATTATAAATGGATCTTATTTCGAAGCATATTCCGAGCACTCTCCAATGATACAAAAATTATAATATTCCGAATTACGTAGCAAAAGTTATACAAAATTTTCATGATATAATAATTTAGGTTGTTGATTTAAAACACAACTCTAATTTCCCCCTATTCAAAACTCTTTTATGTATTTAAATATATGTAGAATTGTATTTTTTCAAATATTTAAAATAAAAACTAATGACATGGCAATCTTAAGTGGCGCTCTCTATTTCATAAATTGTAGAACAACATTGTAAATGGATCTTATTTCAAAGCATATTTCGAGCACTATCTAATGGTACAAAAATTATAATATTCTGAATTAGGTAGCAAAAGTTATACACAATTTACATAATATAATAATTTAGGTTGTTCATTCAAAAAGAAACTCTAATTTCTGCTTATCCAAGACTCCTTATATGTATTTAAATCTATGTAAAAAAAATAAAAATAAAAATTGACGACATGACAATCCTACATGGTGCTCTATATTTCATAAGTTGTACAACTATATTCTAAATGGATCTTATTTCGAAACATATTCCGAGCACTCTCCAATGGTACAAAAATTATAATATTCTGAATTACGTAGCAAAAGTTATACACAATTTTCATGATATAATAATTTAGGTTGTTGATTCAAATCCAAACTCGAATTTTCGCTTATCCAAATCTCCTTATATGTATTTAGATCATCTAGAACTCTATTTTTGTAAAAAAATAAAAATATAAATTGATGACGTGGCAATCCTACGTGGCGCACTCTATGAGCTCGAAATCTTGAGGAGCTCCTTATGCTCCCGAAAAGTTCCTCCTTTATATATATATATATTTGATTATGTTATAGTCTATTTTTTATTGAATTAACTTTATGTATTCCTTAGAAAGAAATTCTTTTTATTTCATTACAGAAAAGTTACTAGCAATTGTCGTCTTGTGAGACTTACCAACCACAATTGTAAGGAAAATTAGAGGCTTTGTTTGGTAAAGAGAGGTTTGGGGTAAACTAGAGGTTTGAACTCATATTAAAGGATTTAACTAGTCAATCCTCTAATTTGAGTGTTTGATAAAGAAAGGTTTAATATAGCTGATTGGACCCAAAAAAACTCTTTTGGAAAAAGCTGTGGAGGAGCTTTTTGACATTAGAGGTTTGGGAATGAGTAGGCCAACCGGCCAATTACATTTATGTCCTAAAGTTTTTGAAAATTACACTAATAAACAATACAAAGTACATCAATAGATTATGTACACGTCCTTTTGGTCATTTTACACAATTATCTCTATTATATAAGCCAAGGGGGAGCAAGGGTGTCCCCCTTTGAAAAGACTTTTTAACCCTTAATTAAAATATTACCTATTAAGATTTTGAGATTTTCCTCAATCATAGCCCTTCCTAATTTAAAGTATGTATATCAAAGGAAGTTCAAAGTAGCTAAAATAAATGTCATAAAAACATGTGTAGTGAAAGAAAAAGTTTATGATTGAAGAATAAATTAACATAACTAAGGCAGTTTTCAAATCAATTACAAAATCAAAGACATACAATTTTAATTCTACCTAAACTTTGAAATGCAATAACAATATAATACCAACATCCATTAACAAGTCATAAAAATACCAAGAAAACAACTTCTTCATCAAGTAATTTTTATATTTTTATATTTAGACCACATGATATTTAATTAAAATTAATAATGATTGTAAATTATATCCTTCAAAATTACATCTAGATGAAATTAATAATAATCGCCAAAATAATCCACGCACGCATCGCGTGCAAAGAAGGCTAGTGTATCAATAAGCTATCAGCTACCTACCAAACACCTTTATAGAAACGTCTAATACAATTAACTAGTCAAATCAACTTATACAATCAGCTATTCGCTATCAGCTAATACTCAACCGCTAACATCTATACGCTTATTGCCAAACAGGGCCACAAATTATGTTTGAATTTTGAGCTACATTGCTCATTGTTCGCTGTCTTACTGTAACACTAATGACGAACATATAAGGTTTTATATACAAAATCTTTTGATCATGAGCTTCTAATTTCATAAGGACAAATTCTGTTATAATTCTAAGTTACGTTGCTAATTGTTCGATGTCTTACTGTAACACTAATGATGACATACAAGGCTTTTAATACAAACCCTTTTGATCATGAGCTTCCAATTCTATTTACATTTGAAATCATGTAAATTGTTGTAGTTATGTGCAACGCCATACTACAGTATGGTGGAATGTTTTTATGATTGGCCTTTGTTGATTATCTATATGGTATAAAATTGGTGGACAAAGGATGTGCAGAGTTGTGCATAAGCTTCACTCGTACCTTATTTTGTAGGAAATGGGAGCAACACAGCAAAGATTGCTATCGGAATCGCAGTTCCAATAGCTTTGATTGTTGCTTTTACAGTTGGCTTCTGGTTTTTGTGTAGAAAGCCCCGGAAAAGAGTTGAAGGTAAGTAAAGGAATGCGATATGTACTCTCGTTGTCCTTTTCATGATCTCCAATTAAAACACATATTTGACCATTAAAATCTATAATTGTACATCAAAAGAAGATAAAGAAACTAACATGATTCCAATTGACAAATGCTACTTCTTATATACTGTTTATGCCAAAAATCGCCTAAGTGACAATCTTCGGTTGGGACATCGATAACTAGACTACAACGAGAAAATAAAGGGGAGAAAATAAAGGAGAAGAGACAGAAAAAATGGTGACGCAGAAAACCCATGGAAAAGGGTAAAAACTGCGGGTGGCTATGAGTCCACCAATCCACTATAATATGGGCATAAAGCCGTTAATTACAAGTACATTATATTGCATATTTGATAATTAATAAGATAAAAGCATAATGTAGGTAAATATAAATATACCAAGGGAAAAGAGTGAGAGATGATTGCCCAAATAGACAAGTGATGATGTTGCGGCATAACCGGAATGACATTGGTAATATATATACATATGGCAGTAGGATTTGATGTTGTTTATAAGTAAATATAATATCATAATTTGGTTTTCTAATAGTAGAGTGTTTAGATGAATTTACTAGATGGTAAAGGAGTAAAGTGTATATGGTTTAGGATGGTTTACATGGAATAAACAATAGTAAGAAGATGTTTAGTGGAAAATATATGTGGATTATCTAAGTGAAAGATTGACAGAAGGTATTTGTAGCTCTTTTATGTGGGAGGTGTATCATGGGTCATAAATCATAGTCATATGGTATTATAATATAGTAGATGGTTGGTTGGGTGAATAATGAAGTATGGTGAAGGAGGATGGAAATATAATGTTGCCTCTAGTGGGAATATACCGTGGAGTTATATGCCAGACTCAAGGATATCACTCCTCTTTTATAGAAGTTGTAAGTGGTGATTACTATCTTCTTCTAAGTGACACACCTTATGCTTTCCTTGTTTTTCTCCAACTACTCCTTGATACCCTCAACTTCTTTGACCTTGCTTACCAAGTATTATATTTCACATGTGCTCATTGACTTTGCTAAGTAAGTGGAGATAATTATTCCCCAACATAACAAACTACCTTGTATTGACCATATCACCTTTGACCACGTAAAAGGAGCCATAATAATTATGTCGCTTGTCGGCGACGGATATTGGTCAACGGCGTCATATAAAATACGGTCATAACATATACTTCATTAGTGAATTTATGGTCAAAGTTTGATCTACATAAAAACTTTGACCTATAGAAACCAAAATACAAGATTTTTGGAACGAGGGAGTACTATTTGGTAATCATCCAAATTTTTTTTAAATCTTTTCTTTCAGGGTCTCCTTCTTCTCGCTATCAAGATGGATATGATGAAAGCAAAAGTTTACAGTCTTTACAATTTGGTTTTGACACCATAAGATTGGCAACAGACAATTTCTCAGATGCTAATAAAGTCGGCCGAGGTGGATTTGGTACAGTTTACAAGGTATTGCACTAGTTTCTGAAGATATATACAATGTAGAAATTTGACCCAGAAGCCATAGTATAATATTATGCAGTTCAGCAGTTATGTCTACACACTGGTATATATTTGACTGCATTACAATTTACAAGAAAACAATAGACTACGGATCGATATATTGGGATTATGGGTTACATCTTACAATATGACACTGTAGTACTGTAATTAGCCAAAAACACCCCACAGCTATTCTGGCGAAACGACTCTATAGCTTCTAGATAGAGAAAGACTACTAATAATTGCATACTTAGTTAAACCATCACGAGGACGGGATATTAGACTCAACCAAACATGCAAGAGTTTGATAATACTTCCTCCACATCTGATTACTTGCTAGTTGCTACATTGCTATGGGGACAAGTATTTAGAAAAGGAGAAAATGTGTGCTGTGTTGGATATTTAGAGTATCGGAGTGTTGGTTTTCATGGTTCGTTACGTTAAGTCATATAGGATAAGGTGTCGTGACTTGAAGTAACGTGTAAATTAGAGTTGATTAATGTACGTGATACATTAGTGAGAGAGCGCTCGCTCGGATGGAGCGTTCGCACAAAAACGGCAGGAAGTCGGATAAAATCGCAAAGTGAAGAACTGGGTGGAGGAGCGCTCGCTCCTCCTTGGAGCGCCCGCTCCTTGAAGGAGCGCTCGCTCCTTTGAGGAGCGCAAGCTCCTGTTTGCTTTGTTTGCTTTGCGGCTTTTCGAGTGACGGTTATTGCCGTGTTTTTGCTTCTTTATAAACGTTGCAAAGGCTCTAATGATCATATCTAATATATATGTGAATGAAAAGAAACCAGAGAAACTCTCTCAAAGTTCCATAAGCACAAGTTTTCTTCATTGCATCAAATTCTTATTTTCTTATTCTCATTCTACGAATTTCATAACGAGCGTGATCTTCGTTGTTCTTCTTTGTATCTCGGAAGTGAATTCCTTGTAACCCGTGCTCGCAGTAGGGTAGGAATATTGCTTTTGGGAAAGTGTCCCAACACGCCTAGAAGATTCATTGTTCATCTTGTAATCATCTTTGTCAAATCCATTATCATTTTCTAACAATCCAAAAGCAATATTACTTGAAGATGGCTACGGTTCGTGAGATGACTTCGAATTTTCAGACACTTGATAAGTTTGAAGGCGTTGGTTTCCGTAGATGGCAGAAGAAGATGCATTTCCTTCTCACTTCGTTAAGCGTGGCATATGTTTTGAGCACTCCCAAACCCGAGGAAGGGGACAATGAAACTGTTGAAGAAATTCGGAAAAGGAACAAGTGGGAGAACGATGACTACATATGCCGTGGTCACATTCTTAACGGTATGTCGACACTTTGTTTGATGTTTATCAATTCTATGAATCTCGCTATAATGCTTTGGGATGACCTTGAGTCTAAATACATGGCCGAAGATGCATCTAGTAAAAGGTTCTTAGTTAGCAATTTTAATAACTTTAAGATGGTTGAAACTAGGCCAGTGATGGAACAATTCCATGAAATCCAAAGGATTGTAGGAAGTTTTAAACATCACAGTATTAGTATGGATGAGACATTTATTGTATCTTCAATAGTTGACAAATTACCACCAAGTTGGAAGGATGTTAGGAATACTTTTAAACATAGTAAAGATGATATGAATTTGGAACAATTGGGTGCTCATCTTCGGATTGAAGAGGGCATTCGGGTTCAAGATGGACAAAAGGAGGTAAATCCTAATTCTTCTACCATTAACATGGTGGAGGATGGAAAGTCCAAAGACTCAAATCCTAAGAAGAGGGCTAACAATTACACCAAAGGCTACAATTCCAAAAAAGCCTAAGAATGGTGGAGTTGGGTCAACAACGTGGTTGTTGGGAGTGTGGCAAGCCCTGGACACTTCAAGAAGGATTGCTTCCTTTGGAAGAAGAAGATGAACAAAAGAAATGAGCAAGGTGGAGGGAAAGGCGAGTCTAGCCAATCCCAAGCCAAACAAGGTACTTGTGCACAATTTGCATGTAATTCGGGTTTGAATTATATGTGTATGATTTCAAAAATCTTTTGTGTACAGGATGATTGTTCATGGTACATTGATTCGGGAGCTTCAAGGCATGTGTGCAAGGAGCGGTCTTCATTTAAAACCTTCAAGGAGGTGGACAATGGAGAAGTTCTATACATGGGCAACGACTCTACTGCTCAAGTTCTTGGTGTAGGACAAGTAGAGTTAGTCTTTAGTTCCGAAAAATCTCTAGTGTTGAGAGATGTTCTATTTGCTCGGAACTTAGGCGGAATCTTGTATCCGGAGCTATCCTGAATCGTATAGGTTTTAAAATGGTTTTTGAGTCGGACAAGTTCATTTTATCTAAAGGTGGTTTGTTTGTTGGTCTTGGTTATCTTTGTAATGGTATGTTTAAACTTAGCATTTCGAATGCTTTAGTTAACAATGTGTGTGTTATTAATGACAATTCTTCTCTTTGGCATTTAAGACTTGGGTCATGTTAATTATAGAAAGTTATATTCTATGGCTAAGGATGATTTAATTCCTTCCTTTGATCCAAGTATTGAGAAGTGTAGGACATGCATGTTAACAAAAATAACCGGGAGTTCTTTTCCTAATAATGTGGAAAGAGATACTAAATTGCTTGATCTTGTACATAGTGATCTTTGTGATTTTCATAGTACACCGTCTTTAGGAAACAAGAAATATATAATAACATTTATAGATGATTATTCACGGTTTTGTTATGTATATTTGTTGTCCACTAAAGATGAAGCCCTAGATAAATTTGAGATCTATAAAAATGAAGTGGAATTGCAATTAAGTGACAAGGTTAAACGGTTTAGAACCGAGTAAAGGTGGTGAATTTCATAATCCTAGTTATTTCCAAGCTTTAGGAATAATACATGAAACAACCGCGGCTTATACACCACAACAAAATGGTATAGCGGAAAGAAAGAATAGAACTTTACAAGAAATGGTAAATTCTATGTTATCCTATTCGGGTTTGAGTGATGGATTTTGGGGTGAAGCGGTTTTAACTGCTTGTTACATTTTGAATCGTGTTCCAATGAAAAAGAACAAAGTAACCCCTTATGAATTATGGTACAAAAGAAAACCAAATCTAAGTTATATTAGAGTTTGGGGATGCAGGGCAATAGTTAAAGTGCCTAGGAACCTAAACGTAAAAAGTTAGGTGAAAGAGGAGTTGAATGCATCTTTATAGGGTATGCTTTGTTCATAGCAAATCCTATAGGTTCTATGTTATAGAACAAAACGACTTTTGGTCGGTTCACACTATTGTGGGAGTCTAGAGATGCTATTTTTGATGAAAATAGATATTCATCCGGTTCCTAGACCAAAGGATATAACTCCAAGTACCGAAATTCGGAAATTGATCAAACTAATGATCAAGAGTTCGATGAACAAATTCTAGATGAGAATGTTGCATCTACATCGTCACAACCTAGGAGAAGTAAACGGGCTAGGAAAGAGAAATCCTTTGGCCCGCATTTTCATGTATATTTGGTTGAGGATCAAGAGATAGCGTTTTTAACTAAGTTTCCATATGTTTATAATGTGGAAGGGGATCCTTTAACGTATGATGAGGCCATGAAGTCTCAAGATGCTCCATTTTGGAAGGAAGCTATTGATGATGAAATGGACTCGATCATGGGGAATAACACGTGGGTTCTAGCGGACCTACCTCCTAAATGTAAACCAATAGGGTGTAAATGGATTTTCAAGAAGAAAATGAAAATCGATGGAACTATTGACAAGTTCAAAGCCCGGTTAGTGGCACAAGGCTTTTCCCAAAAGCCGGGTATCGATTATTTCGATACATATGCACCCGTAGCTCGTATCTCCACTATAAGGTTATTAATTGCTCTTGCGGCAATTCATAATCTCGTGATCCATCAAATGGATGTCAAGACCGCATTCTTGAATGGAGAGTTAGATGAGGAGGTTTACATGAGACAACCGGTTGGGTTTGTTGTCAAAGGTCAAGAACAAAAAGTTTGCAAGTTAATTAGATCTTTGTATGGGCTAAAACAAGCACCTAAGCAATGGCATCAAAAGTTTGATGAGGTAGTGTTGTCTAACGGTTTCAAATTGAATAATTCGACAAGTGTGTATATAGCAAATTTGATGACAATGGTCATGGTGTAATGATTTGCTTATATGTAGATGACATGTTAATATTTGGAACTGATTTATCCCAAGTTGAGTGGACTAAATCTTTTCTTTCGTCTAAGTTCTCAATGAAAGATTTGGGGGAGGCGGATGTCATTCTAGGCATTAGAATTAAAAGAAGCAAAGGTAAATTGAGTTTGTCTCAATCTCACTACATCGAAAAGGTTCTTAAGAAATTTGATGTTAGTGGTTGCTCTTTTGTATCAACACCAATGGATCCTAGTGAAAAATTATTACCTAATGAAGGTAGTGCCGTGTCTCAACTTGAGTACGCAAGGGTGATTGGATGTTTGATGTATGCTATGACGAGTACTAGGCCGGATATCGCATTTGCGGTAGGCAAACTTAGTAGGTATACTAGTAATCCTAGTATGCTACATTGGCAAGCTATTCGTCGTGTCTTAAGGTATTTGGGAAAAACCAAGGACTATGGTTTATCCTACAGGTGGGTATCCTTCGGTTTTAGAAGGGTATTACGATGCAAGTTGGATCTCTAATAAAAGAGGATCACTCTTCTACAAGTGGATGGGTATTTCTACTTGGAGGAGGTGCAATTTCTTGGGCTTCCAAGAAACAAACTTGTATAGCGGATTCCTCCATGACTTCGGAGTTTATCGCTTTGTCTTCCGCAAGTAAAGAGGCGGAGTGGTTAAAAAATCTCATGATTGAGATTCCTTTGTTGCCAAAACCGATATCGCCGATAGCGATTCATTGTGACAACGATGCTTTTAGCAAGAGCATATAGTCAAGTATATAACGGTAAGTCAAGACACATTGGTGTGCGGCATAGTTACATCCAAGGACTTATCAAGGATAGTGTTATCACTTGTTGACTATGTACGTACAACGTATAATCTAGCGGATTGTTTTACAAAGGCCTTGGCTAGAGATAACGTAAAGAGGATGGCAATCGGTTTAGGATTGGAGCCCCTCGAGAGTCACGAATGAGGGAATCTTAACTTAACGCCCAATATGACGTTGGGTCCTAAGTTCAATAAGATTAATTCCTTCATTTGGATGATTGTAGAACTTTTATTCATCCTTGGTTTTAGTTCTATCACTGTGTTGTATAAGGAGGTTGTATAACTTAATAGGTCTCTTGTTTGTGCTTTTCACAGTAGCATGTATTTTAGAGATCTACCTATGTAAGTGTGAAGTTTAGCCGCTTCAAGGAGCTACTGGGGCATAGCTTTGATACACTTATGAATAGATATGGACACAAGGCTTTATGTGTCGGTTTATAATGAGTTTAAGTAATTTATCTTGTGTGTATAGTATCTCCGGGTTTCCATTATGTATTGAAATTGGTTCAATCGTTATCGACACCAATTGGATACGGATACTTGGAATGTGTACTGTACTATGTGAAAGTTCAAGTTTTATACACTTTCATTTATGCATGAGATGTATTTGTTGTTAATGATGTATGTGCTAACCATAAGTTTATGGGTCTACGACAAAAACAATGGATAATAGTACTTTGTAGTGGGTCATGGTTATTAGATAAAGAAGCATAGCAAGTTAAACGAGACATCCATAAATGGAAAATATATAAAGTAAAAAAGAGACAGAGTAATAGTGATAGAAAATGACTTCCTTTTTCCTATTATGGCTTTTTATAGCCTTATTTCTACTACTATTGCAACCTTCTCTTAATTGCTATGATGGGCAGTGGCTGCAAAATTGGACTAAGTTTCAGTGCAAATCTTCATTGGTGTACCTAAGAACGAAAATTGGCTAAGAATGAAAAAAGCTTTTTAGCCTAGGTGTACCTAGGGTGGCAATGGGGATGCAGTTCTTTGTCAGCGAAATGAGAGTGCTACTAGGGAGTGTTAACTGTACTAAAATGTTTTTTGAGCACAGGGAACTTTAGCAAATGGACAAGAAATCGCAGTGAAGAGACTTTCAACGGATTCTGGACAAGGTGACGGTGAATTTAAGACAGAGGTTCTATTAGTGGCTAAGCTTCAACACAGGAATCTGGTTAAGCTTCTAGGCTTCTGCTTAGAAGAAAAGGAAAGAATTCTCATATATGAGTTTGTTCCTAACGCAAGCCTGGATCACTTCTTGTTTGGTATGATGATTACACATTATTGTTATAGCGTGACATTTGACATTAATTCTCAGGTGCAAATAATGCGCATTTTGTATGATGAACTGTAAAATGGTGAATTGCATTTACACCCCAAGAGTGTCAATTTCATGCAGATGTAAGCAAGCGATCATATCTGGACCGGGAAACACGCTACAAGATCATAACAGGCATAGCTCGTGGACTACTATATCTTCATGAAGATTCTCGACTAAGAATTGTCCATCGTGACCTTAAAGCTAGCAACATACTTCTAGATGTTGATATGAATCCAAAGATTGCAGATTTTGGCATGGCAAGGTTATTTGGAGCTGACCAAACTCAAGAAAATACTAGCAGAGTTGTTGGTACCTAGTAAGTTAATTGATTTAGAATTTATATGCTTTTATATTAGGTATTCCTTAGGCAATTTAAGTAGCCATTCCTGAACTTTGCTTTGATATGAAAAAATATGAATTTGGGAAAAAATATGCATCTAATATATCTAATACAAGTTCCTTTATGCAGCGGATATATGGCTCCAGAATATGTACTTCATGGATTCTTCTCCTTAAAATCCGATGTCTATAGCTTTGGTGTATTGGTTTTGGAAATAATTACAGGTCGAAAGAATAGAGGCTCTCAAAATGGTGAATATATTGTAGAGGACCTCTTAAGCTTTGTGAGTATTCAATCTTTCCTAGTCACGCTAAGTTGTCTGGTAAATTGCTTCATCATTTTTTTTCGGTGAACAAGGAAACATTCAAATTAGATCATCATAGTAAAGAGTCTATTACAATCCGAAAGTACTTCTTCATCATTATATCAATGAAAATTTTCTTTCTTATTGATCCAAACAAAATTAATAGAAGGAAAAAAAAAAAAAAAAAACAGAACGTTAAAAGATGCATAAATGAGCTTGGTATTTATTTTCTAATATCAATTTAACTCAGGCTGTAACTGAAACTGAAACTCTCTAATTTTCTTCAGATTGTAACTGAAACAGAATTGTGGTCCAGGCAACTGAAATATAATCTATATAATGTGTTGCAGGTATGGAGGAATTGGAGAGAAGGTACAGCTACGCATATTGTGGATCCAACACTATCAACAGGGTCACAGACTGACTTTATAAGATGCATACACATGAGCTTGTTATGTGTTCAAGAATGCGTCGACAACCGGCCAACTATGTCTTCTGTGGTGTTGATGCTTAGCAGCGACTCTCTTAGTCTTCCTGTGCCTTCCCATCCTGCATTTGTTACACATACTGCTAGTATCGTAGTGCACCACAACATTGATGATGCTAGGGACAAACCGCTTGAGAATCCTTCATCGAACGAGCATTCGATCACTGACCTCTATCCACGATAACGTTCGGAAATGAGCACATTGATTATTGATGAGCTAGTAATATTTGATGAAACATATCTGAACTCTTAAATTTGGTTTTCTGATGATAGATGGGTTATTCACTTACATAATTCTCTGCAAAAATCTCATAAGATAAAGATAAGTAAAGATTTGTAATCAAGTATAATCCTAGTAGCTAACTAGTTTTACCCAGAAAATAGTCGTCACTTTACTAGTTTAAATTTCACTGTCATGTAACAGAAATAAATCTACTTGACCATGATTCTTTAAATTTCTTCCACCCCAACGGAAATGTTGTAGCTCATAAACTATCCAATTTAAGCAAGTCTCTATTTGGTCTAGGAGTTTGGATAGAAGTTGTACCTCCTGAGGTACTTAGTTCTGTAATTGCAGATAACTTGACTGAGTAATAAAGCACTACAATTTTCCTGTCAAAAAAAAATATTCTTCCAACCCCCCCCCCTTCCCAACTAACTGCATTTAATTAGAAACTTTCTCTTTAATTGAGATTAATTCGGCCTAGTCATTTCGAAATTTGGTTGTGTTGGTACTTGGTTGGGTTCTGGTTCTGGTTCAATCTTAAATTTTGTAGTTGAAAGAGTTAAACATTCACTCCCTTTGTAGCACCTTAATTGTAACGTAAAACATTCGTTTCTTCACGCTTATTAGTTACTACCACACACTTTTGACAATCAATAACTCTAAATAGCTAATAGTAAAAATTATAAAAGTCAATAAGGTTTCTATATGATAGTATCTATTATTCTATTTAGTTCTTACTTCCTCCTTTTTTTTCTGTTCCACATTGACTCTGGCACTCTGCGTGCTATTTACAAATTTCACTTTGACCATATTTTCTTAACTAGTTTATAAATGAAAATTTGCCTTTCAATGTATATATCAAAATGACCAACCTTTTATAATATTTACCAATTGAAAAGTTAGAATATAAAGGGTGACAATTGGACCTCGACTAACATGAAAACTCAAAGTAGTAAAAGAAAAAAAATATGAAGTTGATGAACTTTGACTAATTGCAACAAATCCGAGACAAAAAGGGTGTAATTATATTAAAACGATTATTATAATTGCGCAAATTTGGAACATCAATTTTGAGTTGATTCCTCAGTTCAAGTTACTGTTACAACTCTATTGTCCAAATTACCTAGGAGCGATGCAAAATGGCTTTTCCAACCCACAAATTATTAGAATAGGTGATCTAATTTTAACATAAAATTAGACGAATTCAAGACTGAATTTTTCTAACAAGCCCATTCCATTTCACTCTAACCCAACACTATCCTAGTCATCCATTCTCTTCTCCTTTCTTTTTTTCTTGATAATCGAACTACAACAGATAATTTCAAAAAAATAACTCGGTAGTCTTACCGAACTGATTAAACTAGTCACTAAATGGATTAAACTAGTCACTGAATGGATTAAAGAATGTCATTACTGAATAGATTAAACTGGTCACGAAATAGATTAACCTGGTCCTTAAATATATTAAACTAGTCACTATATTATAAAAGAGAATTTTTTCTATAGATATTGTCAAAGAGAGTTTTAATTCCTTCTATACATCAATGTTGAAATTAATTCCCTGCATACCGTCCACGTAGGATGGAAGCAGAAATTTATATTTTTTTTTATTTAACTCAAGTAAAACCGCTACTTAAACTAGCGGTTATATGAAATAAACTGCTAACCTAAATAGCGACTTGTCTTTAGGTAGACCAGAAATCAGCATAACCGCTACTATGAGTAGCGGCTTAGATTACAATTTTCATTCTACGTTGTACGCTCTACCACCATTAAGTATACCCTTACTCTAGCACCATCCTATATATACTGCCAATACTCCTTTGCAACTACAATCACATGGTTGCTGTATTGCAACGAGATCCTTGGTAGTCGAGATCAACCATCAAATTCACAACAATATCTATGAACAAATGCTAGATGGTGGTTGCAAGCTGCCCCAATCAACACTAGAAGCAACCACCTTCTTCTTTGGGGAATTGTATATGATAGCAGTGTTAAGCTTTACAATGGGCAACAACAAATTCACAACAAAAAATGCGCAATACCAATTGCCAGTGCTACAACTCCCAATTGCTTCTCTCGTTGCCGCCACATCGCATGAACCTGGGTCAGTTTGTCATTTATCTTTTCAAAATTATCAACCCTAAGTTTATAGTTAGAATTAATTGAATAATTGATAATGAAATATTCAATTGCATATTTTAGTTGAATTTGATCATTGAGTAGTCGAAGACAGAGTTTTCATGCTCAAATTATGCATCTCTCTCCCACCTCCCTCTCTTGTGGAACTGAGAGTGAGTGGTGATGGCAGTGGTTGTTTCACTGTGTTTGGTGGTTGCGGTAGTGTTGGGGTTGATGTATTATTGGTGGTTGTTTGGTTAGTGGGGAGGACTATTGGTGGTTTAGTGATAGATGTCCTAAAGTTGCACCGGTGAAAGGGGGTGCTTTGTGGACGCGACGCTTGTGATGGTGGTGCTGGATTCGGTGGATTCCGATACTATCATGATGAACGGTCCAGTGTGTTGGATATTTAGAGTATCGGAGTGTTGGTTTTCATGGTTCGTTACGTTAAGTCATATAGGATAAGGTGTCGTGACTTGAAGTAACGTGTAAATTAGAGTTGATTAATGTACGTGATACATTAGTGGGAGAGCGCGCGCTCGGATGGAGCGTTCGTACAAAATCGGCAGGAACTCGGTTTACAAACGCGAAGTGAAGGAAAGGGTGGAGGAGCGCTCGCTCCTCCTTGGAGCGCCCGCTCCTTGAAGGAGCGCTCGCTCCTTTGAGGAGCGCAAGCTCCTGTATGCTTCGTTTGGTTTGCGGCTTTTCGAGTGACGGTTATTGCCGTGTTTTTGCTTCTTTATAAACGTTGCAAAGGCTCTAATGATCATATCTAACATATATGTGAATGAAAAGAAACCAGAGAAACTCTCTCAAAGTTCCATAAGCACAAGTTCTCTTCATTACATCAAATTATTATTTTCTTATTCTCATTCTACGAATTTCATAACGAGCGTGATCTTCGTTGTTCTTCTTTGTATCTCGGAAGTGAATTCCTTGTAACCCGTGCTCAGTGTAGGGTAGGAATATTGCTTTTGGGAAAGTGTCCCAACACGCCTAGAAGATTCATTGTTCATCTTGTAATCATCTTTGTCAAACCCATTATCATTTTCTAACAATCCAAAAGCAATATTACTTGAAGATGGCTACGGTTCGTGAGATGACTTCGAATTTTCAGAAACTTGATAAGTTTGAAGGCGTTGGTTTCCGTAGATGGCGTAAGAAGATGCATTTCCTTCTCACTTCGTTAAGTGTGGCATATGTTTTGAGCACTCCCAAACCCGAGGAAGGGGACAATGAAACTGTTGAAGAAATTCGGAAAAGGAACAAGTGGGAGAACGATGACTACATATGCCGTGGTCACATTCTTAACGGTATGTCTGACACTTTGTTTGATGTTTATCAATTCTATGAATCTGCTATAATGCTTTGGGATGACCTTGAGTCTAAATACATGGCCGAAGATGCATCTAGTAAAAGGTTCTTAGTTAGCAATTTTAATAACTTTAAGATGGTTGAAACTAGGCCAGTGATGGAACAATTCCATGAAATCCAAAGGATTGTAGGAAGTTTTAAACAACACAAGTATTAGTATGGATGAGACATTTATTGTATCTTCAATAGTTGACAAATTACCACCAAGTTGGAAGGATGTTAGGAATACTCTTAAACATAGTAAAGATGATATGAATTTGGAACAATTGGGTGCTCATCTTCGGATTGAAGAGGGCATTCGGGTTCAAGATGGACAAAAGGAGGTAAATCCTAATTCTTCTACCATTAACATGGTGGAGGATGGAAAGTCCAAAGACTCAAATCCTAAGAAGAGGGCTAACAATTACACCAAAGGCTACAATTCCAAAAAGCCTAAGAATGGTGGAGTTGGTCAACAACGTGGTTGTTGGGAGTGTGGCAAGCCCGGACACTTCAAGAAGGATTGCTTCCTTTGGAAGAAGAAGATGAACAAAAGGAATGAGCAAGGTGGCGGGAAAGGCGAGTCTAGCCAATCCCAAGCCAAACAAGGTACTTGTGCACAATTTGCATGTAATTCGGGTTTGAATTATATGTGTATGATTTCTGAAATCTTTTGTGTACAGGATGATTGTTCATGGTACATTGATTCGGGAGCTTCAAGGCGTGTGTGCAAGGAGCGGTCTTCATTTAAAACCTTCAAGGAGGTGGACAATGGAGAAGTTCTATACATGGGCAACGACTCTACTGCTCAAGTTCTTGGTGTAGGACAAGTAGAGTTAGTCTTTAGTTCCGGAAAATCTCTAGTGTTGAGAGATGTTCTATTTGCTCCGGAACTTAGGCGGAATCTTGTATCTGGAGCTATCCTGAATCGTATAGGTTTTAAAATGGTTTTTGAGTCGGACAAGTTCATTTTATCTAAAGGTGGTTTGTTTGTTGGTCTTGGTTATCTTTGTAATGGTATGTTTAAACTTAGCATTTCGAATGCTTTAGTTAACAATGTGTGTGTTATTAATGGCAATTCTTCTCTTTGGCATTTAAGACTTGGTCATGTTAATTATAGAAAGTTATATTTTATGGCTAAGGATGATTTAATTCCTTCCTTTGATCCAAGTATTGAGAAGTGTAGGACATGCATGTTAACAAAAATAACCAGGAGTTCTTTTCCTAATAATGTGGAAAGAGATACTAAATTGCTTGATCTTGTACATAGTGATCTTTGTGATTTTCATAGTACACCGTCTTTAGGAAACAAGAAATATATAATAACATTTATAGATGATTATTCACGATTCTGTTATGTATATTTGTTGTCCACTAAAGATGAAGCCCTAGATAAATTTGAGATCTATAAAAATGAGGTGGAATTGCAATTAAGTGACAAGGTTAAACGGTTTAGAACCGATAGAGGTGGTGAGTTTCATAATCCTAGTTATTTCCAAGCTTTAGGAATAATACATGAAACAACCGCGGCTTATACACAACAAAATGGTATAGCGGAAAGAAAGAATAGAACTTTACAAGAAATGGTAAATTCTATGTTATCCTATTCTGGTTTGAGTGATGGATTTTGGGGTGAAGCGGTTTTAACTGCTTGTTACATTTTGAATCGTGTTCCAATGAAAAAGAACAAAGTAACCCCTTATGAATTATGGTACAAAAGAAAACCAAATCTAAGTTATATTAGAGTTTGGGGATGCGGGGCAATAGTTAAAGTGCCGGAACCTAAACGTAAAAAGTTAGGTGAAAGAGGAGTTGAATGCATCTTTATAGGGTATGCTTGTTCATAGCAAATCCTATAGGTTCTATGTTATAGAACAAAACGACTTTTGGTCGGTTCACACTATTGTGGAGTCTAGAGATGCTATTTTTGATGAAAATAGATATTCATCGGTTCCTAGACCAAAGGATATAACTACCGAAATTCAGGAAATTGATCAAACTAATGATCAAGAGTTCGATGAACAAATTCTAGATGAGAATGTTGCATCTACATCGTCACAACCTAGGAGAAGTAAACGGGCTAGGAAAGAGAAATCCTTTGGCCCCGATTTTCATGTATATTTGGTTGAGGGATCAAGAGATAGCGTTTTTAACTAAGTTTCCATATGTTTATAATGTGGAAGGGGATCCTTTAACGTATGATGAGGCCATGAAGTCTCAAGATGCTCCATTTTGGAAGGAAGCTATTGATGATGAAATGGACTCGATCATGGGGAATAACACGTGGGTTCTAGCGGACCTACCTCCTAAATGTAAACCAATAGGGTGTAAATGGATTTTCAAGAAGAAAATGAAAATCGATGGAACTATTGACAAGTTCAAAGCCCTAAGTTAGTGGCACAAGGCTTTTCCCAAAAGCCGGTATCGATTATTTCGATACATATGCACCCGTAGCTCGTATCTCCACTATAAGGTTATTAATTGCTCTTGCGGCAATTCATAATCTCGTGATCCATCAAATGGATGTCAAGACCGCATTCTTGAATGGAGAGTTAGATGAGGAGGTTTACATGAGACAACCGGTTGGGTTTGTTGTCAAAGGTCAAGAACAAAAAGTTTGCAAGTTAATTAGATCTTTGTATGGGCTAAAACAAGCACCTAAGCAATGGCATCAAAAGTTTGATGAGGTAGTGTTGTCTAACGGTTTCAAATTGAATAATTCGAGACAAGTGTGTATATAGCAAATTTGATGACAATGGTCATGGTGTAATGATTTGCTTATATGTAGATGACATGTTAATATTTGGAACCGATTTATCCCAAGTTGAGTGGACTAAATCTTTTCTTTCGTCTAAGTTCTCAATGAAAGATTTGGGGGGAGGCGGATGTCATTCTAGGCATTAGAATTAAAAGAAGCAAAGGTAAATTGAGTTTGTCTCAATCTCACTACATCGAAAAGGTTCTTAAGAAATTTGATGTTAGTGGTTGCTCTTTTGTATCAACACCAATGGATCCTAGTGAAAAATTATTACCTAATGAAGGTAGTGCCGTGTCTCAACTTGAGTACGCAAGGGTGATTGGATGTTTGATGTATGCTATGACGAGTACTAGGCCGGATATCGCATTTGCGGTAGGCAAACTTAGTAGGTATACTAGTAATCCTAGTATGCTACATTGGCAAGCTATTCGTCGTGTCTTAAGGTATTTGGGAAAAACCAAGGACTATGGTTTATCCTACAGTGGGTATCCTTCGGTTTTAGAAGGGTATTCTGATGCAAGTTGGATCTCTAATAAAGAGGATCACTCTTCTACAAGTGGATGGGTATTTCTACTTGGAGGAGGTGCAATTTCTTGGGCTTCCAAGAAACAAACTTGTATAGCGGATTCCTCCATGACTTCGGAGTTTATCGCTTTGTCTTCCGCAAGTAAAGAGGCGGAGTGGTTAAAAAATCTCATGATTGAGATTCCTTTGTTGCCAAAACCGATATCGCCGATAGCGATTCATTGTGACAACGATGCTGCTTTAGCAAGAGCATATAGTCAAGTATATAACGGTAAGTCAAGACACATTGGTGTGCGGCATAGTTACATCCAAGGACTTATCAAGGATAGTGTTATCACTGTTGACTATGTACGTACAACGTATAATCTAGCGGATTGTTTTACAAAGGCCTTGGCTAGAGATAACGTAAAGAGGATGGCAATCGGTTTAGGATTGGAGCCCCTCGAGAGTCACGAATGAGGGAATCTTAACTTAACGCCCAATATGACGTTGGGTCCTAAGTTCAATAAGATTAATTCCTTCATTTGGATGATTGTAGAACTTTTATTCATCCTTGGTTTTAGTTCTATCACTGTGTTGTATAAGGAGGTTGTATAACTTAATAGGTCTCTTGTTTGTGCTTTTCACAGTAGCATGTATTTTAGAGATCTACCTATGTAAGTGTGAAGTTTAGCCGCTTCAAGGAGCTACTGGGGCATAGCTTTGATACACTTATGAATAGATATGGACACAAGGCTTTATGTGTCGGTTTATAATGAGTTTAAGTAATTTATCTTGTGTGTATAGTATCTCCGGGTTTCCATTATGTATTGAAATTGGTTCAATCGTTATCGACACCAATTGGATACGGATACTTGGAATGTGTACTGTACTATGTGAAAGTTCAAGTTTTATACACTTTCATTTATGCATGAGATGTATTTGTTGTTAATGATGTATGTGCTAATTATACAATTAGATACTCTAAATGGGGGAGGATTGTTGGATATTTAGAGTATCGGAGTGTTGGTTTTCATGGTTCGTTACGTTAAGTCATATAGGATAAGGTGTCGTGACTTGAAGTAACGTGTAAATTAGAGTTGATTAATGTACGTGATACATTAGTGGGAGAGCGCGCGCTCGGATGGAGCGTTCGCACAAAATCGGCAGGAACTCGGTTTACAAACGCGAAGTGAAGGAAAGGGTGGAGGAGCGCTCGCTCCTCCTTGGAGCGCCCGCTCCTTGAAGGAGCGCTCGCTCCTTTGAGGAGCGCAAGCTCCTGTATGCTTCGTTTGGTTTGCGGCTTTTCGAGTGACGGTTATTGCCGTGTTTTTGCTTCTTTATAAACGTTGCAAAGGCTCTAATGATCATATCTAACATATATGTGAATGAAAAGAAACCAGAGAAACTCTCTCAAAGTTCCATAAGCACAAGTTCTCTTCATTACATCAAATTATTATTTTCTTATTCTCATTCTACGAATTTCATAACGAGCGTGATCTTCGTTGTTCTTCTTTGTATCTCGGAAGTGAATTCCTTGTAACCCGTGCTCAGTGTAGGGTAGGAATATTGCTTTTGCGAAAGTGTCCCAACACGCCTAGAAGATTCATTGTTCATCTTGTAATCATCTTTGTCAAACCCATTATCATTTTCTAACACAGTGGCTGTGGTCTGTAAATGACGCGTTTGATAATTTTTTTTTATGTCCTTCACACAAAACCGCTACTCATAGTAGCGGTTCAACCTACTGGATGGCTATTCTAAACTGGGAAAAAATCGCTACTACCAGTAGCGGTTTTTCTGAAGAAAAAAATATATATATATTTGATTCGCATCCACGCTGATGTGGACGGTAGGTAGGGAATTAAATTGAACTTTGGCATATACAAAGAATTAAAACTCGTTTTGACAATATCTGGGGAAAAAGTTCTTATAAACGATGGCATCTTCTCCTCTTAATATTGGGCTTGGACCGTGCCAATTTTATGTTAAAATTAGGCGGTCTCTTACATGACCAATTGTTTCCAACCTCATTTAGTCCCACTATGTTTACTTAAATCACTCCCACACATTTCCACAATGTTGACCTCTCATGCGTCATGAAATTCATTTTGACTAGCTGACTTTGACTTTTCAAAGTTCCCTCAGCCCCAAACGTGGTTTCCACGCCTAAAAAATGTTCAATTTTCTGCCTATGTACCACCACATCAATTTACACATGAATACATGATGCCTCTTAATTAGATGATTTTGCAAGTCTCGTATAAACAACAGTAAGACTGACAAATGGGATTATCCAAATTTCACTATATTCACATTCTTATTCAATTGCACTTGATTTCCCATGCAATTTGCCAGCCAAATTTCATAGGCCAATTTTGTTTAACCACCGATGGTCACTACACCAACACAAGCACATACAAGGCCAACTTAACACCCTCTTCTCTTCCATATTATCCAACACAAAGATAACTCCGGCTTCTACAATTTCTCGGTCGGCCAGGACCCTGACCGAGTTACTGGCGTCGCGTTATGTAGGGGTGATGTGACAGTCCAAGACTGCCATAAATGCCTCAATGATTCAGTAAGTATGCTTCCTCAGATGTATCCTTCAGAAAAGGAAGCTGATGGATGGTACGACAACTGTATGCTGCGGTATGCAAATCGTGCAATACTCGGAATCAGTGATCAACTACCTATCTTAATGTTGTATAACCCAATTAATGTGACTGATAATGTTAATCAGTTTAATCAAGTGTTAAGAAACTTATTGCATAAGCTTCAAAATAAAGCTGCATCAGGGGACTCTCATCTTAAGTTTGCAACAGGCAGTGACAAGGTTGACAGCTTTAACAACATTTATGCACTTGCTCAATGCTCCCCAGATTTATCACATAGGAACTGCTTTGATTGTGTTGGCAATTTTATTAGTAATGTGCTTCCAAGTTGCTGTGCTAATAGCATAGGAGCACAGGTTCTTGGACCGAGCTGCAAGATCAGATACGAGGATTATCTGTTTTACAACATCCCGGCATCGCCTCCTCCTCAATCAGGTAAGAGCATCCATGTTTCAGATCAAATTTTTAGTTTTGGGATCGAAAACAAAAAAAAAACAATTTTTATTACGGGGTTTTTGGTTGGGAGAGATTTGAGGTAAAAAGAGAGGTTTGAGATGGATTGAGAGGTATGACTAGTAAACTTCTGATGGGAGTGTTTGGTTGTGAGAGGCTTGTAACAGAGGTTTGAGTCCAAAAAGCTTATTTTGAAAAAGCTACTAGTAGGAGCTTTTCGGAAGAGAGGTTTATGAATTTATATGTAGTGACTAAAAATGCTACAGTTGGTCAAATTTACTAGCCTTTACCAAAAAAACCGAACTAATAAATTACTTCAATATCTTTATTACTCATTCCACCTATTAAGGTATCAATTAGCTAACAACTATCTACCAAATACATTCACACAAACAGCTATATAACCAACTAACGGCTAACAACCAATGCAAACAACAAACCGCTAACAGTTAACCTCTTATTGTCAAACAGGGCCTATATAATTTTGGTATGAGGGATAGAGTAATAGTTTTTGTATGGGTATAACCCAAGTATGTTAGCGGATCTTAGTGACGAGTCCGCGAACATCACCGCGGCCGCGAATATTGTGGCAGTCGTCAATATCTTTAATAAGTCAGCGTATCAACGTGGTCCGACAACGTTGGCGGTCGCCCAACAAGACAAAATAAGGGAATCTTCCCAGTTGTCAAGTGCGCTATAACCGTACACGTGGAGAAGGATTATACACCCTGTCAGATGAATAGTACTTCTATAAATAGCCCACGATAGTATTCTCGTGCGTACATTCTCTCACACTCAGAACTCTTATCTTTCTCTCTCTACTCTCTCTCTAAATCCTATTTGGACACGTGCTGACTTGAGCGTCGGAGGGGGTTTCCTCGCATCCCCCCGAGGGTAGTTCACGTTTGCTTCTTGTGCAGCTATTCACCAGCGGACGCTAACTCCCATCTTTGGCGGACTCTTCACACGACCGCCAACCGTTCTACAACCGGAACAGTTTTCATTTCATAAAGCTAACTATTTACCACCTTGTTATTACCCTCATCAACATTATGGTAACACATCATATTATCCTTCTCAATCTCACACCTATAAGTGTTTCTATTCTATCGTGTTACCATTTCTCCTCTCTATTTAACTGCATATCCTTTCCATTTTGTAACTTAAACCAAATATACTATTACATTTGACATTTGTTCTTGCTACCATAGTCACGCTGTTTCCTTTTGCTCGACCCACTTTACACATTCATCTGTTTCTTTTTGTTCCTAGTCTGAAAAACAATGCAGTAATAAGGCTTTGTAGTGTTGAATCTGTTAGACGTTAGTATGCAAGTGCATATCTATTGACATGTTCTTCATATCTGAATATCTTACATAACCTGCAAGCGAACTTTTGCCTTGAGAATATCAAATTGGTCGTAAAAGGACTTAATTCCTATTTTGATCATGAGTATTTCTAGAACCACTCGTACTTCAGCTACTTTCTAACCCAATTCACAGGAAATGGGAGCAACACGTTGGAGCTTGCAATCCTAATCATAGTTGCAACAGTTATATCTGTGGCTCTTGCAGTTGGCTTCATTTACTTGTGTAGAAGCAAAAAGTCATTGGAGAAGTGTGAAAGTAAGCAGAATAGTATCTTCCCTTTCCGGTTTTCAAACATGTTTAATTGGGGAAATGACAATATCCAGTACCTTGTTAATCATCGAATATTTCTTAATCTTTGGTTTCAGTGGCTTCACCTTTACTTCATCAACTTGAAAATGATGAAAGCAGAAGCTTAGAGTTTTTACAATTTGGCTTTGACACTATTAGAGTGGCAACAGACAACTTCTCGAATGGTAATAAACTTGGTCATGGTGGATTTGGTACCGTTTATAAGGTACTTGTTTTATCTACAAAAGAACAGTATGCATTACTAGTATGTTACTATTTGAAAGTATATATATATATATATATATATATATATATATATATATATATATATATATATATATATATATATATATATATATATATATATATATATATATATATATATATATATATATATAAAAGTGAGTTCATATGAGAATGCATACTTACATGAGAAATGAGAATGGATTTTACACGCTATAACTCTAATGAACAAGTGATGTAACTCTAATGAAAAATTGATGTAACTCAAAAAAAAAATATTAGAAAAAAAAATTAAAAAAAAAAAAATTTTTTTGGGCTCAAATCTTTTTCGAGGTATAAGCTACAATGAACAAGTGTTGTAACTCTAATCCAATTGTGTGGTTGAGATTCATTCTCATTTTCATGTAAGGAGCGTTCACATGTGATCTTGCCCTATATATATATATATATATATATATATATATATATATATATATATATATATATATATATATATATATATATATATATTACATTTATAAGACATCTAATCTACATGTTGGATAAAAACAGGGAATATTAACAAATGGACAAGAAATCGTGGTGAAAAGACTCTCAAAAGATTCTGGACAAGGTGATGGTGAATTTAAGACGGAGGTTTTGTTGATGACTAAACTTCAACACAGGAATCTTGTTAGGTTCCTTGGCTTCTGCTTAGAAGAAGAAGAAGAAAGACTTCTCATTTATGAGTTCGTTCCCAACGCAAGCCTAGATCAGTTCTTGTTCGGTATGTTGGTTACATGTTCTTAGATACCATGACAACTGACATTGATTAAATGTATTGTAAATTGGGTAATGAAAATGGATTGAATAACACCCAAAAGTATCAATTACATGCAGATGTCAGCAAACAATCATATTTAGATTGGCAAATTCGGCACAAGATTATAATGGGCATAGCTCGAGGAATGCTTTACCTTCATGAAGATTATCAAGTACGAGTCATCCATCGTGACCTTAAACCTAGCAACATACTTTTAGATGCTGATATGAATCCCAAGATTGCAGACTTTGGTATGGCAAGGTTGTTCGGAGTTGACCAAACTAGGGGAGATACCAGCAAAATCGTTGGTACTAAGTAAGTGTATCATATATTATTGAATTCTGAGTGACTAAACTAGATCACTTTCCTAGGAATAACTTGTCATTGTAGGATTTCAGGTTGTCCAGTGCTTTGTTATCAAATATTCAAATCATATTTAATGTGCATAACACTACAGTAAATGAATTAGAATGCAATCCTACCTCGTTTATGCAGTGGATATATGGCACCAGAGTACGTGTTGCATGGAATCTTCTCTGTAGGATCAGATGTCTACAGCTTCAGTATACTAGTTCTGGAAATCATAACAGGTCGGAAAAGTAATGGATTTCATAATGAGGGATACAAAGAGGACCTAATAAGCTTCGTAAGTATTTAAGTTTTCCTAGCAATTAACTTTATGGACTGTATAATCCAATGCAAAATTCATACTATAAGTTATATAATGTCTTACAGGTATGGAGAAATTGGAGAGAAGACACAGCTTTGAAGGTTATTGATCCATTATTATCAACGGGATCAAGAATTGAGATTATAAGATGCATACACATGAGCTTGTTATGCGTTCAAGAAAGCATCGAGGACCGACCAAACATGTCTTCTGTGGTGTTAATGCTCAGTAGTCACTCTCTCACTCTTCCTAAGTCTTCCTATCCTCCATTTGGTACTGGTGCAAGCATGGACACTAACTCTGATCATCCAGAGTGGGGCTGATAATGGCAGCTGCCCCTACAACAAAATAATTTTCACTTAGATAAAATCTAGTTATTTTTGTGATAGGAACCTAGAGCTAGCAGCCTAGCACTTGCTTGGCGTAAAGAGTTTACACTTCATCCCTACAGCAAACTCCTGTAAACACCATCTCTGTTTTACATCTTTATTTGCTACGAGTGAATGGAGAAAGCAATCATACATTTTCTCACATTAAATTTGTCTATCAATGAAAGAGTTAGTACTGCAACTACGTACAGAGAAACTAATATACCAATATGATGCAACACACCTTATAATATCAAGGAAAACAAGGCACGAACAAGTCAATGTGTCATGGACTTTAGCTATCAGAACGTGCTGCACTCGCTTGCCTATTAGCAGTAAGATTGCAAGCACAGTGCAAGACCTGGCATTTGGGTACACTTAAGCGAAAATAAGTGAGAGAAATTTGTGTGTAGATCTAGTGGGACTTTCACGAGAGCATCAAGTTTTGACTTGACACTGAAGTGCAGAAAAGGTGGAAATCTCATCATAGCCGTCTTCATTTTACCTTAATGTCACAGAACTACAATTATTGTTCTTGATTAAACTGATCTTTTCCTAATATCATTTTCTAAAATTGAAGTGAACAGAGCCTAAATCAAGTGTTAATAATGTTTTAAGCAAGTGTGGAGTCTTTTGATAGTCAATATGAGGTTTATTTGATATTATGAGGTTGCTCCCTGCAAATGCTATCAGCAGTTCCGCACACTGAGAGTATACAAAGCTAGAACTGGCGGGCATCGACTAGCTTTTAGCTGGAACGTGGCTAATTGAACCAATCCTAATCGCAGTAAACAGGGGATTGGGCACAGCTTCTCTGATCTTTCTTTAACTGCTTTTGAGCCAGGTGTGGGCTCGATCCCAATAGACTTAGTTATATTCTTTATCTTGAGCTAAGCCATACCTAAGGGTTGACACACACGAAGAACCCAACAAGCGTGTCTCAAAAACCTACATTAAGAATTAAAATAAGGTATATACATGGGAAGATATATAGGGAGCTCCGACAGGATGCCACGTCAAATTACTTCATTAACTTAAGCAGAATGATATGCTAGAGTTAACAACAACCACTAAAAAGCCAGTGAGTCGCTCATTGTCAATCGCCCATCCTTAACTTTTTACACTATAATTACCTAGGGAACATTAAAAGTGCAAGAGAGTATAATCCCTCCTGAGTCCTGACAGCTTAAGCAACTGGAGGGCGAAGAATATGGTCTTACGAGGTATAGATAGCAGCTTGAGGCCCAAATTGCCACAAAGGAACACTGGAGTTTTTTTATCAGCAGCGTTAGTTTGCCACCAACTGCTTGACAGAGGATAGCATATGAAGTTGGAACTGGAGTAGGATGAAACTGCAAGCTAGAACGAGCACCTAAAGCTTTGATTCGCTGCTCCATATTGTCTTTCTCTGACACCAAACTACGCTTTTCAGCACGAAGTGCTTTCTTCTCAACCTGCATTCGCAGAAACTACAGAGCTGTAGAATGCAACCCCTCAACAAAAAAAAAGATATGAAGATAAAAGACATTGGACAATTTATGTAATACCATTTACATGGTAGGTAAGGCTTAAGTTGATGCACATATCCTGAGTATCTCTTATGTGAGACGCTCATATGTTAAAATGGTGATTTATTAAAAGGTAACTTTCTTGAAAAGTGGAGTAACATTCATGCTAAAATTTGCCTATCATTCTTTCTCACATATCAATGGTGATCAAATGTAAGATAGTCAGAACCTTCAGGTCATTGATTTTTTGTTTTAATTACTCGTTTTGGATGGTCAAGCTACTAGTTTCTTCGCGTAACAGCTTTACCACCAGAACAGCATCCCTCAGTATAGTGGCTTTGTCACACTTTGGGGTTGTTCCAGGCTCCAAAGCAACACTTAATTAAAAGAACCTAGCAACAAAATGATAAGATCTTCTAAGGAAAAAAAAGGAAAGGTGAACATAGATTTGCAAATCACCAAAGTTTGAATGCATGCCTTCTATTTAGATGGTCCCTTCTCTGTTTCTCACGGCATGCTTTGGAGCTAGTTGCAGTGGCTGCTGGTTCGACACGAGTCCTGTAGTCGAATAGTGAAAAAATAGTTAACAGATCACAATAAAGATTGATAGTACCTCCGTTTCTTTTTCTGCTCCCTTAAACTTGAGTAGTTTAGTGATCAAAGTTAGAAAACTTTGACAATGATTTTTCATGTATATACAGTAGTTTTAATCAGTACGTACAATAGTTAAACAAGGCCTAATTGTCAAAAATTAGATGATCGGGTACCTTTTCCTACAGCAATGTTCAAAACCATCCAAACCCTTGGAAGAATCTTGAGTACTCACACTGGAAGGAAGGAAAGAAAGATTACTCAGATGTCAATTCCTTATGGATGGAACATACTTACATACATATGCAAGCAGTAGAATAAGTAACACCGTGTCACAGTGCGTTTGGATAGCGAAACAGGGAGAGCTTCATTTTCTCTGATTTGATAATAAAATAGAACGAATTAAAGGAAATTAGAAACATTTATTTTCCTTCCCCTCTTCATAAACCGGCCAATTTCTTCGAATACTGGAAAGATTTAGAAGGAAAATGCGACCTCATCCTTTGGTCACTCCCTTTCTTTTCCTTCTCCTTCCATCTCCTTCCCTTACCTACCTTTCTCTCCATGATCATCATATAAACAAAGTGTTACAGTATGATTCAGTAAATGACAATTAAACAACTATTGAACTTATGAAGGATAACGCCAACAAACCTATGGTAGGTAGGGCTGGAAAGCAAATCGAGACGAGGGTCACATGAAGGAAGGCCAGAATCCATGACAAAAGAGTCATCACAGGTGATTGGAATATCATCAAGAAGACAGCAAACCCAGTTAATATCAAGAGACTCCATCCCTTAGCCTTACTCTGATGAACAAAAGCCGAAATCTGATCACTACAAAATTCCAACATATTATCACAGCAGCAAGCTCTTTCTTGGATTAATAGTAAAGGTTGGAATAATTGTATCATTGCCACTGACAGTGCAAATGCTATATCGGGAATCAAAGGTAACAGAAAAATAAAAAAACTACCTTTCTTGTCTAATGGAAAAATGCAGGGAGTGCCTCCAGCAAGGACCAGGCATCGAGCTTCAGTTTGAAGGGCGGGGTGGAAACCAACTAGCAGATGCCATGGCTAAGATGGCAAAACAGGAGGCAGTTTATATAGATTATGTGTATTTTTTGCTTACCCCTCCCCCGGCTTGTATTAAGTTTATGCTTCATGACACTACTATAGTGCATACCCAAACCTCTGACTCGGATATACGTGAGGATGGATCTCGTGGTGTTGTAACAACTTAAGCTTTATATGCTATTTTTCCCCTTTCTCAAAAAACAAAAATTCTTCTATATTATGGGTATTTAAGAAATGATGTAAAAGTCCGTTACAATCAGAAATGTACAAAATCAAGCAATACATATGAATGAAAAATGAAAAGAGTTTGTTATTTTGTGGGACTGTGTGGAGAAAAGGGAAGATAATAATATGTTACTATCAGCAAAAGATTTTTTTTTTTAAAAAGAGGCGTGTGTTAATGATTTTTTGGGGCGTGTGTTAATGATTTTTTGGAGACAAAAGCTATGGAGTATTTTTTTTTTTTTTTTTTTTGGTGAGATATGGATGCATTAACTTAAGAGTTTATGGCTAAAAGCCTTAGTACAAATTCGTCCCAAATATTCAAGAGGTAACTAGGGGTAGTGGGGATGAGTCTAGTTACATTAATATCTAAGTTGTCGTTCCTTCCTTCCTTTGCCAATCTATCCGCGATGTGGTTAAGCTTCCTTGGGCACAATTGGACCCTCATCTCTTGGAAGCATTGGTTCCGATCCCTACACATAGTAGCAATGTTATCAATTGTCGGAGTGACCGTTACATTATGCTGCAATAGTTTCTTTGCTTTCGTGCAATCGGTGAATAGGGCTAAGTGTGAAGCCCCCTGATCTTGCGTGATCTTAGTACCCCATTGTATACCCAAAAGTTCCGCGTGCTGGGGATTGTTAACATACACCCTTCGTTGAAAACCCAGGATCCACGAACCTGCAGAATCAAATAAAACACCTGCTATGCATGCTGGAGAATAGAGGTTAGTAAAGGATGCATCTACAAACAGGTTTAGCCACGGTGCGGGTGGGATCTTTAAGGTGGTTGGGGTGGAAGTGGCTATATCTGTGAAGGGGGAAAGGTGAGCATGGACTTCGGTTGCACTTTTAACTGCTTTGCTAATAGTGACAGAGGGAGAGGGGTGGGTGATATTGTCAAAAACTTTCCTATTACGCTGGGTCCAGAGTTCCCAACAGATAAATGAGAAGAGTAGATTCATAGGGAGACCATGTATCATCTTTTCCGAAGAGAGATTATCTCTAAGTCACACTTCCGGCGGGGAAGTCCAGTTAGGGGGTTGGTTGTGGTGAAGAGCAAGCCATACATCGCTAGCAATTTTACAGTCACGAAGAACATGAATGGAAGATTCATGAGCACTTTGACACATAGGACAGACTCCAGAGGGAATGATATGACGATGATAGAGAAGTTGGTTTGAGGGGAGCCTATTCCACCAAACTAACCAGAGAAAGAACTTCAATTTTGGAGTGACTGGGCCCTTCCACAACCAATCAAGGTTTTGTTCGGGATTTTTAGACGAGGTGAGAGTGGTATAAGCCATGGAGAGGGAGAATTTGTTATTTTCCTCAAAGGAAGAGCGCAGGCGGTCACACAAGGTATCCGTGGGTTCAGGGATAGGAGTTTCTAAGATGCGAGATTGAATAAAATCCGGTAAGGCAAAATATAAGAAGTTTAAAACCCATGTGTTATTTACCCATAGATCGCAAAGTTTGAGATTTTGCTCTTGGTTATTCAGCGGGCCTAAAATTAGTGTACGAATAGGTCCTATACCTAACCAATTATCTTCCCAGAATGAGATATCTTTGCCATCCCCAATAGTCCATATTTTATTTGTATTTAAAAGATCCCAACCCAATCCTATGCTCTTCTAAATCTTAGAACCATTTTTGAAAGCACAATTTTGTTTTGTTGAATGTATTTTGAAACATGCACTCTCTGGCTCAGTTATCTTCACCATGGCTCATTTTCCATCCTAAGCGGGCCATGTAAATGATGTTTAGGTCATGATGGGCTCTTATACCTAACCCTCCTTGAGATTTTGGAAGAAAGGTGGAATTTTTTTTTTTGGTTGTTGATGTGGAATGACCAAGCAAGAATGACATAAACTTACAGATTTGGCACTTCCCAAAATTTGACAAATTATGCATTCAACTTGTATTCTTTCAAACACTTGCAGCATATTATGTCAACATAATATTCTACTCTAGAATTTAGGTAACTGTCATAAAATCTGAACAATTCGTTCGGCCAATGAACTGTAGTTCCTATAATAGTTGAGAGTTTGCATCATAAACCAGTAGATCTTCGAGTCTTACCTCGACTTCTTGAGAAAAAAACCTAGAGAGAGAAGCACTAGTAGAGAAATGCAATTTTGCGTCAGTCTATGTGCGTCGCATGCTAGAAGCACTGACGCAAATAACCTATTTGCATCGCACATAAGAGAACGCGCGACGCAAAAAATGACAGTATATGGGTGGTAGGGTCATTTGCGTCGGACTTTGATGAGAACGCGACGCAGATGACGAAAGTCATGTGTGTCGGACACAGCTAGAGTGCGATCTACATGGGTGGATCCCATGATTTGCGTCGCATGCTAATTAGATGCGACGCAGATCGTCTTCGTCTAAAAACTGATGACTTGGATCATTAAGTCATGTGCGTCGGACATTTGGGCCCGTCCGACGTAAATGATGTTAGCCCGTTTTATATTTTTTGGACTTTCAAACCTAATCTCTCATTCACACACCAGCCGTTTTATTTCTCCAACTCCCCTCTATCTCTCTCCTCTCTCTCTCTCCCCAAATCCAGTCTCGCATGTTAATCTCTCATGCTGGATCTCTCACTCTCGTCGGCGAAGGGCGACTAGAAAACAAAGCAAAAATTTTCTCTCTCTCCTCTCTTCTTTTTCTCATCATTGATCATCTTCACTTGGTCAATTGAGGATTTCAGGTCAGAGATCTCCTTTTTTGTGTTTAATTTTAGTTCTTCGTTTTTTTGTGAGATTTTTTTTAAAATTTTTTTTGGTGGAAGTTTGCGAGAAAAGTTGTGTTTATGCGGTGCGATTTAGCTTGAATTTGCTGCAGTTGTGCGTAGATATTGTAATTGAGCAATTTTTGTTGTTTGATAATGCGCATTAATTTTGTATTTTAATTTTTTAGTTGTCTTCTTTTCTACCTTCAACAGGCTCGACGAAATGCGTCAATAAAGGAACGAACGGAAGAAGAATTCTACCATCTGGATTTCTTGTAGTAGCAAAGAAAACCGAGGTAGCGATGTCGAAGAAGGAATTATCAAAGATGCTATGGACTGAAGCCGCCATTAAAGCTATTGAAAGTAAAGCTGGTTCAAGAAAGTATAAGAATTTGTGGCCAAAAGCTGTTTTGGAAGCCTTAGAAGATGCTATACACCACTAAATGAGACTCTGCTCTTAAGGTAATTTCAAAGAAGGAATTTTGAGTCTTTTATGCAGCTATCTTTGAGTCATTATTGAAATGTTTGGAGTCGGAACTATAGTATATTGTTTTGCTTGTGTGTGGACATTTATTTCATTTATCAAGATCTGTAATTTATTTCATTCATCTGTGTTCTGTAATTCTGTATTTTTCTCTTTTATAATTTTCTGTAATTTTCTCTTTTATAATTTTCTGTAATTTTCTCTTTTTGATTTTCTGTAATTGTAATTTCTGTATTTCTTTTTGTAATTAGTGTTTGTAAAAAACACCACTTCTACTCAATGTAAAAATACCACTTCTAGTTCTTCTACTATTTTTTTTGTAATTAGTGTTTAATTTTTTTGGTTGAAATTTCAATTGATTTTCTGTAATTTATGGCTCATGAAATTAATTTTTTTTTAAAGTAGCTATTTGCGTCGGATGAGGACTTGTGACCGACGCAAATCACTGTTTTAGTGTAAAATAAGGCCTGGGCAGCATGCTAGCATGGCTTGGCAGTACTCATCTGCGTCGCATGTTAGCAATGTGCGACGCAAATGAGTCTGGGCTGCTGTGGCTTAGCGCCTTCCCATCTGCGTCGGATGGTAGACAGGGTCCGTTGCAAATAGCTAATCAATTGCGTCGCGTCGTTGTCCGACGTAGATGTTGTATTCTGATCTGCGTCGAGACCTGTGCCGTTGGACCCATGTCCGACGCAAATGGGCGCCTCGCATCCGACGCAAATCGTCGATTCTCTACTAGTGAAGCTCCAAAACCCTAAGCATGCGAATTTGGTTTTCGCCTCTTCTCAGCCGTCTCCCTAAGCCTCGACGATCGCCGGAGCAGCTCTGGCGCTCCCACGGCTGTCGTCGAGCTTTCGTCGTCATCATCGCTCTCCTTTTGCTTAGTTTTCCGGTTGGTTTGTCATCTTTGCACCAGTTTCCCCCACCCCTGATTTTCGCTGTCGGGCCTCTCTACTCCTCATCTGGTGGTTTGTCGGGCTTCCTACTCCCCCTCCCCCCTTGTAACACGTCGGGCTCCCCCTCACCCCCTCCCCCTTGTGAGTCGGGCTTCCCCCCCCCTTTCCCTGGTTTTCGGTTGTGTCAAGTTCCCCTTCCTCTCTCCTTCTTTGGTTTTGTTTGGTGATTTGGGCCTCCATTCCCCCTCCCTTGGTTTTACGTCGGGTCTGTTTCTGTGCTAGTTGGGCTTCCCTTTCCCCTCCCCTTCTCGTGTACGGTGGCAGTGTTTCTGTTTCTTCTTTGCGTCCTTTTCTTGCCGTCAGTGAAGCAGGGGCTATATCGTGCGGCGGTGCAAGCAATCGGTTTAGGTTTTGGCTTGTTTTAAGGTTGTTTTCAATAAGTCCCACATGTGTGGTGGGTTTAGTTCCCTTTTTGGGGTTTATTAAGTTTAAGTTTGTAGCCTCGTGTTGCCTTGGTTTATGTGTGCTTGTTTTGCTCGGTAAATCTGGTTCTTCTATGTCAAGGAATGATATTGAGAATCATATTAAGATTGTAGTTCATCCTGGATTTTACCATGAGTGGTTAGGTAGAAATCTAGGTATCCATGTGTTAAAGGAGAACGGAGGTATTTATCCAATTCAAGATCCCTGTTCTCAGGTTCAGTTTGAACCTAAATCTGTTTATGTGATGCCTCTAGGAGTCATCACATCTCAAAAACGCATCTCGTGGGAGGCCCTCTGATATAAATCGGGGCAAGTTTCGTCCCTCCACTAAAGCTGAATTTCTGCCTCTTAAGGCAAAACTCATGATACCCTATGTTCAGGGTATGGAGTCATCAAAGCAAGTGGCTTCAGTAGCAGTTTCATCTTTAGAATCCCAGGAAGATTTCACATTTCGATGGCCCTGGGATTTACTGTCTTGTGAACTAGTAGTTCCACAAGAACGGGTTTGGCAATCCAATCTCGAAGATCGATTTTGTTCAATCTCACGACAACATCCATCACATGTTAGAGGGTATTCAGTTGCAAGGCACACGAGGCATCTCCACCAAAGTCCGGCCCAAGGAAGTTCCCTATGTGCAATCGATCATGTCATCTGCATAGCGCCTCGGACTAGTATGATAGCACGATGGTTTGTAATGATTAGTTTGTTTTATTCTCAGTTGGTTGTAAGAGCTAGTCGAGCTCAATTTAGTTTCTATCTGCTTGTATTTTGTTGGAATGTATTAGCATTAAGTTGTACTTGTGCTTTTACTTAATGCAAATTATCTTGCTGTAAAAAAAAAAAAAAAAAAAAAAAAACCAGCAGATCTTCCACTGATCCCAATTCTCAAATCATGTTATTTCCCTTAATTTAAATGATTTTCCCAAAACAAAATGAACAAATTCATCTTCAATTACTTCCTTATCAATGACAGAATAAAAGTTAAATAAACATTTAAAATTTTTGGAGCAGCAAGGATAATTGTGACAATATTGTAGAAAATAGATTAAGAAAAGAACAACTTAAAATTATGAAAATATCAAAATGAAAATCAAATACAACTACGGGTCCAGGCAATGTGAATGCATTCTTGGCAGCAAAATTCTGCATTGTGTACCTTCAATCTTTTTTCAAAAGTTGAGATAATGATAGCCAATTAACGACCAAAGACAGAGAATGACTCTAATAAGTAACAAAAAGAAAACTACTCTGTAACAAGCTATTATAATATAGGGTTATTTGTGGGGAAGGACCAAATAAAATAGGCTTTTTGTGGGGAAACACCACTTAAAATTTTTTTTGGCGGGAAGGACCAATTAAAATCTTTGTTGTTAGCTTAACACCACATTCACATTTTCGGCCAAATTGTCAACTTTCCCAAGCGTTGACAATTTCTTTCCCTCCAAAACCTCGGTTTTTTTTGTTTCTCCTCCTCCCCCACCCCTATGCCCTACCCACCGGAACCCCCCCCCCCTTAGTCCCCTACCCCGAAATCCTCTCACTCTCCTTCTCTCTCCTTTTCCTAGCTTCATCCTTCTTCTTCACCTCCCAATCCCAAATCCTCCAACCCCTTTTGCGCTGGTTGCCCCTCTCTCTCTCTCCCCTCGTGGGTCCCTGCTCTCGTGGTTCACCTATCGTAGGACGCAGGGGAGGGGGAAGAAGGTTGGGGTTTCCGGTGGGTAGGGCGTAGGACGTAGGGATGGGGGAGGAGGATACCGGTGGGGTTTCGTGTGGGTAGGGTGTAGGGCGTAGGGGTGGGGGAGGAGGATTCCGGTGGGGTTTTGTATGGGTAGGGTGTAGGGCATAGGGGTGGGGGAGGAGGATTCCGGTGGGTAGGGCGTAGGGGTGGGGAGGGAGGATTCCGGTGGGTAGGCCGTAGGTGTGGGGGGAGGGGGAGAAACAAAAAAAATCGATGTTTTGGACGGAAAACAAGTCAACGCACGGAAAGTTGACAATTTGGCCGGAAAATCGTAATGTGGTGTTAAGTTGCCAACGGAAGTATTTTAATTGGTCCTTCCCGCCAAAAAAAATTTTAAGTGGTGTTTCCCCACAAAAAACCTATTTTAATTGGTCCTTCCCCACAAATAACCCTATAATATACGAACATCTAATTTTATGACCTCTCTTCTGCAAAAGAAAATAGATACGAACATCAGCTAGTTATACCTTAAACCTCAAACCCTAAATCTTCGGATCAATGACTGAAACTAGGCTTTCCTTGTATCAGGGGTGTTCATAACCGGGTATCCGACTTTTCGGGTACCCGGATATGCGGGTACCCGCATATTCGGGTACTTGAAAAGCCGGCCCATGACCCGACCGGGAAAACCGGCACGGTTATCGGGTGCCCGGTTTTCCCGGGTCGGGTCATAGGGTACCCAGTTTGTTTTTCCCCTTTTTTTTAAAAGCTGACCGTTAGTATTTAGGTAGGCATTAGCCCACTGCAACTTACTGCAACGCAATGTAATATTGCAATCTGTTCATTAGTTGCTTCTATTAAAGCAATGCAATGCAATTAGTTTGTAAGCCCACTATTAATTATTAAATCCCACTGCAATACAAATATACAATGCAATTAGTTGCTTGCTTCTAACATTTCAAACTCCTCATGCACTGCGTCTGCCACAAAAGGGCTTTAATAATTAAACTTTAGACACAAGTTGTAGAGGCAGTGAGGGTTTTGCTTTCAAATGGATGAAATGGGCTGGGCCAAAATAAAAGGGCTGGTCAGAAATGAAAAAAAAAAACAAAGAAAATCAAACTTTAGCCGGGTACCGGGTACCCGCATGCCTAGTTTCTCCGGCCCATGACCCGACCTGGATTTCTTTGTTTTTTCCGGGTCGGGTACCCGGCCCGGTAAAATCCAAAAAAAAACAGCTTTTGACCCGACATTTTTTAGCCGGGTCAGTGGGTTTTCGGGTCGGGTTTTGCGGGTCGGGTTTTTCTGAACACCCCTACCATGTATGTAGAAAAATATTCACAACTATAATAAGATCCAAACCGAGTTTGAAGATTCCATGTTTCTTGGGTGTCAAGGTCATATAAAACTAGTTCGCCATAATGACTAAATAGGACCTTGTTGTCCTTCCAACGACTAAGTGGCTTACAAGAACCTCTGTAATCAAGATTAATGGTGTGTTTCTTGGTCCAGACCCCTTCATAAAAAGTCCACATCACGTAATGATTCCCCGTCTCTTCTTTATAACCAACAAGTAAAGCAATAGAGTTGTGACATACTGTAAGACATTGATAATAAGCTGGCCTCTCGTTCTTTGGTACTTTCCACTCTTGAAATTCATCTGTAGCTAATTTGAAACCGATCATCAAATAAAATTCACTGCCACTTGATGGACAACACCATTCTTCGGCGGCTAGCCAATAAACACTATCATTCACAAAGATGTAACATCTCTCACGATGCACATAGTACTCTTTTGACAAGTCACCCCAATATCTCCAAGAATCATTACGCAACGAGTAGATGAAGATTGAATCTTCTTTTGTATCTTCATAACCCTTGATAACAACCACCTTGTAATATCTAGTGTAAGGATCGTATCCAAATCCGTAAAACTCACCTCCATGAAAAGTTACATTAGACTTATTGGCAATTATTAGAGGCAAGGTTTTGAGCTCATTGAGTGTAGGGTTCTACAGAAAACGTCCTCCTTCATAACAATAAAATATGCCATCACATGGACCACATATATATGAGTTATACTCTGGTGTACTTATTGGTTCACATGCCAAAACTCTGTTTGTTTTATCATCTATCAATAACTCATCAACGTCAAGTTCACCCGCTTTAGTAACAGAATTAACAACAATGAGACTACCGCGAAAATCATCGTTGTTTCTATAGTAATTTTTTTGATGCTTTGAGATGAAATCACGACTCTTGATAATAGCAAACCATGATTTATAAACCACTCTAAACTGCAATAGACTTTTCACCGGTAACCAAGATAATATCTCTATTATCAACTCTTCAGGAAATGAATGTCCAGTAATATTTTAACCTTACACTATCCACCAGTGATCTCTTGCGTTGTCTTTGCAATCTGCAAAATCATAAATAAACAAGAATGAATTTTTTGATATATAACTCTCTTTCTCTAATTTGTACTTCTATTATACAACATTAATTAATTTACCTTTTCTTTAAAATGCTTGGAACATGGTCCATGTAAGTATAACTACTATATTGTTGCAATGAAAGAGCCATATCCCTGCTAGAGCAAAGAGATCTTTTGGTTAAATTAAGCTTATGTCAAAGAAAAATAAAAACTAATAATCAGAACAAACTTATACTACACGCAAGAAATAAATAAAAAAATGTAGAATCTATAATTCGATTAAATTGTCAGATTTTTTAAAAAAACTATTGGATAATTCTTTTAGTCCCAAAATTCCTAAATAATTTAATTCAAGAACCCCCGATATTCTGTAGGTACAGAAATTTTAATTTTAATCTTCAGTTTCGATCTGTGTAGAACTTTTATTGTTTTTTTAAGCGGAGTACACAACTTTTTCATTTGTTGATACATGAACTTTGAATCCTATACTTTGTCAAAAATTAGGTTATCGTTAAAATTTTGAAGTCTCGACAAAATCAAAGCCTTCATCCAATCATCAAAATGCCATAAAACTAGCAAACAAAAGAACAGAACAATAAACCATGAAAAAGTTAAAAGGGAAACTAACTCTAATCGATAAACAACTTACACATGTTGTTTCAATTACATAAGTGCTATATACAGCAAACAAAAAAAAAGGCTAAATACAGCATCTAAAATTATGCTTAACTTAACCATGGTTAATTTTAAGTTTTTATAATAAAAAAAAATAGAAAAAAAGCAACGCAGCAATGCAGCGACGCAACAACACAGCAACACTCTACTTTCATTCTGCCAACTACTTTTTGATGTTGTTGGTCAAAAAGTTAAGCACTTGTGATTATCTATAACTCCTCTAAGTTATTTGAAGTTGTAGGAGACTTGATTGTGGCAAAGTTGAAGGAGACTTACTATCCCAAATTTCATGATTTTGTGCGTCCAAATGAAGATGGGTTGGTTTTCAAAAAAAAGATAGAAAAAAATATTATTGATTTATCTTTTTTTTTCTTCTTATCAAACTAGTTTAATAGTTCGACTCAGCATTCAATTGGTTAACAAACACTAAATTATCCGTTCAGATTGTAAGAGATTTGTAAAAAAAAAATTACTATCCTTCATCTAGGTTACTATATGTTAAATTTCATAATATAATTCCACTACTATTACTCACCCCAAAACAAGTTTGAGAATATAATTTCACTCACCACAAACACTTTTCCCTTTACCACGTTAGTACTCTCTAGTCACTTCACCCTTTTTTTTTATTACAATTGGGGTTCAACTATGGAGGTTGCTTTAATAAACAATAATAACAGTAGTTCGGTGAGTACTCAATTGTTTAAATTTCAAATTTATTGTCATATTATTCAAGGTATATTAGTAGGTCATATTTTTTATTTTCCGGGTTGCGATCATATGTACTACAATGGGAATGGGGTCATTTGTCATAGATGACCCCCCCCAAAGGGGGGTCATTTGCCATAGATGACCTCCCCAAAGGGAGGATTAGTATGATCATGTTGTATATTTGATATTGATTAAGTTTTTTACATGTTCAATCAGGATAGCAGCGGAGATGAGAGTCCAGACACTAGTCATTATTTTAAAACCGACCAAAGTTTTAAAAATCGTCAAGAGTTGGAGGAATGGGTAAGAGAAATTGGCAAAGAGTGTAAGATTTGGTTTTATGTGCAGAATTCTTTTTCTAACCGTGTGTATTTGAGATGTGAAAGGAGCGGTCCTTATAGAAAATTCATTTCTTTGAAAGAGAATCGTAATAGGAGGAAAGGAACGGGAACCAAAAAAAGCATTGTCCTTTTCAAGTTGTGGGAGCTAAAGTAGAGGAAGGTGTTTGGAAGGTTTTTGTGAATGAATGGAGGAGCAAACACAACCACAAAGTAGGTAAGTATAATAAGTGGCATACTTCGGTTGCAAAATTAACGAAAGAAGAAGTTGCAAAAATTGGCACGTATCGTCAATCTAATATGAAAACCAAGCAAATATTCAATCTGTTGAAGAAAGAGAACCCACAAAATAACAGCTCAATTAAACACATTAACAATGCTTTACAGAAGTTGAAGAGGAATATGATGGGTTCTTTTTCACCAATGTAATTCTTTTTCAAGAATCTAAAAGATTATAATTATTTTCAGTGGCACAGGAGGGAGGAAGGCACCAATGTGTTAAGTGATGTACTTTTCGCACACCCAAAAACTACCGATCTACTGCATTTATTTCCTTATGTATTAATATTAGATGCAACCTACAAGACAAATCGATTTGAGATGCCACTTTTGGAAGTGATAGGTGTATTACCAACTAGCCAGAATTTCCATGTCGGTTTTGCTTTCATTAAGGATGAGACAACAAGGAGTTTCTTGTGGGCGTACAAACAATTAAAGATGTTATTTGGCCGATGCTAAGAGCCAGGAGTGATTGTTACGGATAGGGAGTTGGCACTCATGAAAGCTATTAAGATTGTATTTCCGCATTCTAGACGCCTTTTATGTAGACGACATATTGCAATGGATGTTGAACGATACCTTACTAATTTGCTGAAATGTAAAACATATTGTCCAGCTTTCAGTGCAAGGTGGCACAGAATAGTTCGAGCAAGGACACGAGATGAGTATTATTATAGATTGGAGCAATTATACAAGAAGTGGTCTCGTCTACATGCAATGTTATCTTATGTGAATATGACATGGTTAGAGCCATATCGAAAGAAATTTGTCACCCGATGGACAAAACATGCTTTACACTTTGGTGCGGAGACAACAAATAGGTATGTATAAGTATTTACAAAAAAATAAATTATACCCTCCAATAGTCGAACTTGATATTTTTTGCACTTGCGAAAAGGTTATTTGATTTTATACAGTATAATTTACTTATTTGCATGTTTCATAACAGGGTTGAGGGTGCACATGCTCAATTGAAGCGTTGGCTAGGGACAGCAACAGGGAGTTTTTATTTGTTGTTACCTCAAATTCATGATCTTGTAGAACTACAATTCAATGAGATTCAACGAGAGTTTGAGAGGTCCCGAACGGTTCACCTTCATAGTACATCATTCTCGTTGTTCTGTCGATTAGCTGGTCGTGTTTCCCACAAAGCCATTCAACTGTTGGATGAAGAATTTAAGACTCGAGGGTCTACTATAGGCGTGGATGCTGTGAAATGTGGATGTGTATTGAGATCTAGCTTTGGTTTGCCATGTGCTCATGAGATGGGTATAATGGTGACTGAACATAGACCCATTGATCCTCTTGATGTTCATGTTTTTTGGAGAACTCTTCATATGGAAGGTGTCACATGCAATCAGATCACACAAGAGAAAGCAACTGGATCACAGTTATTGAGTGAAATGATAGATGAAATGCGCAAAGAATCAGATAGGCAACAAATGTATTATGCAGAATGCATCCATAATATGATTCATCCCCAATCAACTGATATTGAAGAGCCTAAACAAAGGCGTCACAAAGGTCGACCAAAGCACAATCCTATTAAGAGAAACCTATCTAGTTGGGAGTGGACAAATAAAAATACTAAATCAGGTACAAAGCACACTTCATCCTATTCTCAACAAGATTTTAAACATAATAATTACGATTATAATGAGGCAAAATCATCAGACTCTCAAACTTATGCCAGAAGACTACCTCAGTTTATTGTCCCTTACATTACCGAATATGTGGATGTCATTGGCTACGAAAATTACGGGTTTAGATGTATTGCTTATTATGAGTATGGAAATCCATATGATTGGATGCGTGTTAGGCATGAGCTATTGGAGGAAATGACTTCCTATCGTCATTTATACTTTGAAATGTTGGGTGGTCAATTGGGTTTTGATAGATCATTTCGTGGGCTTAACTGGTTTCAACCCAATTCATTTGCTCCAGAGGATAAGTGGTTGAGTATGTTAGACCATGGGTTTATGGTTGCAACTAGGTATCAGAAAATTGTCACATGCTATACTCTTTTTGGCAATCTTACATTCTTGCCTTTAGAATATCGTCGCGGGAGTCAACCTCCAATGTTGCACATCAACCTGGGACTTATTGGTCGTCACTTTATAATCCTCCTTATACGTGATCGTGCTCCGTTGCCTACACTGTATCCTGGATGGGATAATTACTGTAACCCTGGGATTCGTTTTTGGAGAATAAATTTACAGGAAAGGTTTGATCAATGGAACATTTTAGATAGAACATAAATATTTATAGGTTTTATTTCTTATGGCATGGTTTAACTAGTAGGATTTCATTTTCTTTTGTAGTTACTCCACTTATGTGTTTTAAGTTTGTGTTACCCCTCTATTTAGTTTATTTCAATTGAATATATAATAATGTCTCATGTTTTGGCTTGTATCGTGCTTATAATTGCAAGTCATGATTTAGATCTAACCTTCAATCAAGGTGGCGACATCAACCAAATAATTGATCAAGATGGTAACATATGGAACGAAATATATATGATTAAAGACACATGTTTAAGAATATATTTCCAAACACTAACATTTAAACTACTAAATTTCATAACGACAAACTAAGACAATAAAAATACAATCATCAATTACCATGTCTACTATCATCATGACCATATGCATGACTAACTCCTCTCCGACGACGATCGTCTTCGAGTTCAGGCATTAGATCTTCCAAAGCAATAGTCAACTCGTCGAGGCATCGATAATATGTCTCCTTATTAGTCCTATCGCGTATCTCTGGATGAAGTGGATAGGCACGTGCACCCAAGTATTGCAAGCGCTGTCATAATTTCAAAACGAGCACGAAATTGTCACAAACTCCCTCTATTTAGTTCATGTCATCGTAAATAAATATTCACAAATTTTACATAATTTAATATACCGCTCTATCAGGCATCTCGTGGAATGGAATAGGTTGAGGCATCGGAGATGGCCCTGTGATGTGTTGTACTTTAGGATGTGTACGATCCTTAAACCAACTTATATAATTGTCAGCAACCTCTGTGGTAAAACGAGCACGAAAAGACCCAAGAGTACCAGGTTGCATCAAATGTTGTTGCCATGTTCTCCAATTTGTAGTCATCGGATCATGTACACAATTATATTTACATACATTGGATCCCCTATAAACTTTATTAGGAACAAAAGGACATGGAGGTATCACTTGTAATATCCGAATTGTCTTAAAACTCGAATAGGCATGTATGGCTCAGTAATAGACCGACAGTGAATGATTCCACAATATCGTGAAATTGGAACATTTTTACTCGGATCTCTTGTAAAGGGGGTCCAAGTAACCTACTTACATAAAATAAAATATTTTGATATGCAAATAATTTCTAAAAAACAATTAATAAAATGAAAGATTAAGTATTTGATTAACCTCTTCCACCGTCATGCAATCTAACGCAGCTCTGTAAATTAGTAAATCATCATTAGTCTTTTTTATCTTTCCTGGTATCCATCTTGCAGCATATGGGGGTTGCTTCGCCCAATTTTCATTCTCCGTCAGCCTAAATCTTGGAAAATATTCATATATCCATGCATATTAACTCAAAAAACAAATACACATCATTAAAAACTTTAGGGTTATATATAATTCAAATGTATTAAAATTCATTCAATAACCATATGTTTCTTACCTGAAGTAATGTTAAACAACCACATATTTGCTTAGTTTGAAATCGTGATGCCTTTCCGAGCTGACGATACATATAAGTTAAAGTTGCAGCACCCCAGGCATAACCACTTACCCCTTCTAAATTCATTAGAAAAGGTAAAAAATGTCCATTCACTGCATTATGAGTCTTGTCTACAAACAATGTAGCACCAACCAACCATAATAGAAATCCTATTGCAGTATGTTTTGGATTTACATTTCATTCGACACTTGAGATTTTACTACATTGAATTTTATGGTGCCCTTCTTCCAATTTTTGTTTATTTCATCCATAGACATATGTAGGAGGGATGCCATGTGAGTTTTCATCAATGATACCGCAGGTCCAGTAGTCTTAGTAATTAGACGGTTACCCACTGCAGGTATATTGAGTATATAAGATACATCATGAAGAGTGATGGTCATTTCTCCAAATGGCATGTGAAATGAATTTGTTTCAGGATGCCATCTCTCAACGAAAGCTGGAATCAAAGGCAGGTTTACATGCTCAAACATACAAGTTGATAAATGTTTTAATTGTGTTTTTGCATGCAGAAGCTTAACATCATCTTGTTCTATAGTCCACGAAGACAACTGGTCACTTCGATTGTGGCATGTCAACAAACCTCGATCATATTGAACGAAAAAGCTATAATTAATATACAAGAAATAGTGAATACATGGATTAAATTAGAAAAAGAAAAGCATTTAAGATATTCATCTAACCCGACTAATCCATATGTAATGTGCAACATGAGCGCGAAAACTGGTAAGTAAATCAGGATTTGAAGGTCCTCCATCTATCCCTCTAATCAACTACCAGTCATCAATTTTCAACACGTTTTGTTCTTCCTCATCCTCCTCCCCTACGTCATCACCCTCTACCTCATCAGTATCATCATCATTATCATCAGCTCGATCCTCATCATCATCATCCTCACGTTCTCTCTGATATAGAGTATCACTGAACAACATATCTTCTTCTTCAGAAATATTATTATCATCTGAATCATTGTCAACATAATTTGGGATAGTAAAATCCTCCATATGAGTTTTTCCACGATCATTTCTACTAGTAGGAGCCACAACTTCTTCTCTAGCTTTCACGGCCCTAGCTCTTGCAGACATTGTAACACCTTTTCGATCTCTATCATTTATTTTTCCAAGTCGACCACTATAACTTTTCTCCGATAGTGCATCAGTGTCAAGTAATTGCCTCTTGTCTTTTCCTTTATTTCCATCTTTCTGGCTAATACAACCTCTTCCTCTAGTACTTGAATTGACATCTGAATTACCATCATACTTATAGTAAAAAAGAAGTATATAAACAAATTTATACCTATGAACTTCGCTAAAGTGTATGTATTAAGTTAGCACACATGTTTAGCTCCTTCACATATAAAACAAGTAAGAAATATAAAATTGTGTCTAGGAAAATTCACAGAAGATGTAGGGAAGCATTAGCAAATATACATTTTGATACATGTTTCTCAAGTCCTATTTCACATAATAATATGATCACAACCATGTAGCACACTGTTCCTTCCATACAAACTATAGCACTTCCCTGATGACAGCCAAGCAATTCATGCCTAAAGGAAAGAATACTCTTTTTGAACACCTTGCAACTTTTAAGCCATCATGCAAACTTATTAACCTTGAGCTGATCTGATCAGAATTTATGAGCCTTGAACTAAAAATAATATATTGGAAGTGATAAGTACGGGGTCACAGTCATCATATTGAAATTTCTTCTTCTGTTGCTACTGTAATAGGTGAAGTTAGCAACACAAAACTTGTAACACATGTTAATGAAGTTAGATAGTTGTCATGTTGTGTGCATTTTGCTTTCAGATTTACATAATGTATTAGCAATGTAGTGGTCCTGTAAACTTTAAAAGCATTTATTAGCTAGCTCAGTATGAAAGGCATGCAATCAAAGATGATATTGATTTTTGAATCAGATATCTTCACAACCGTTAGCTTCAGATAAGAGAAACCGTATTTTTCACAGAGTACAACTTGTAATTGTGCAATTCCTAATTTTCAAAGCCTATTGTTATTCTTCTTGAGTTATTATGTCATGGGATCAATAATTGTCGTTCCTGTTTCCAACAAAAATTGGTGGAATTCATGTAGAAAAGCATGAAAATCATTCATATCATATGGTGTGTCTGCTATGCTACAGCCTACAAGACTTAGGCCCTGTTCTTTTGGACTTATTTTCAGCATAAATAAGTAAAAATAAGTTCAGTTCAACAAAAATAAGTAAAAATAAGTTTAGTTCAGCAAAAATAAGTTCAGTTCAGCAAAAATAAGTTAAAATAAGTTCAGTTCAGCACAAAAAAGTTCAGTTCAGCAAAAATAAGTTCAGTCTTATCTAATGTTGTAATTATTATTTTTATTTTCAAAATTACTATTAATATTGTTATTATTATTAATATTATAATTATAATAACGATGAATTTCTATTTTTTTATTTTTTTTATTTTTTAATTTTTTTAATTTTAATTTTTTTATTTATTTACTTTTTTACTTTTTTTACTTTTTAATTTTTTTATTTATTATTTATTTTTTTAATTTTTTAATTTATTATTTATTATTATTTACTATTAATTATTATTATTATTTATTATTTAATATTATTATTTATTATTTATTATTTATTATTTATTATTATTATTATTTATTATTTATTATTTATTATTATTATTATTATTTATTATTTATTATTATTATTTATTATTTATTATTTATTATTTATTATTTATTATTTATTATTTATTATTTATTATTATTATTTATTATTTATTATTTATTATTTATTATTTATTATTTATTATTTATTATTTATTATTTATTATTTATTATTTATTATTTATTATTTATTATTTATTATTTATTATTATTATTATTATTATTATTATTTATTATTATTATTATTACTTATTACTTATTATTTATTATTTATTATTTATTATTACTATTATTTATTGTTATTATTATTTATTATTATTATTTATTATTTATTATTTATTATTTATAAAATAATCAAAAAATAATAATAATAAGTATTGATAATATTATGTTTATTGATTATTATAATAATAAGTATTGATATTATTATGTTAATACAGTTTAGTTCAGCAAAAATAAGTTCAGTTCAGCTAAAATAAGTTCAATTCAGCCAAAATAAGCTAAGTTCAGGAAAAATAAGTAAAAACAAGTTCAATTCAGCAAAAATAAGTAAAAATAAGTTCAGTTCAGCAAAAATAAGTAAAAATAAGTTCAGTTTAGCAAAAATAAAATAAGTTCAGTTCAATTCAGCCAAAATAAGTTCAAAAGAACAGTGCTTTAGATTAGATTCTTAACATGGATTGTCATTATGTATCTTAAGGATGGAGTCTGAATTGTTTGTGCTGAAAATTCTTTATACATGGTCAATGTTTCTAGTAGGATGCTTGAGTAATTTCACAAACTCACAACACATCTCAATAAAAGAACAACCAATTCAAAAATCAAATAAGATATTCACAAACTCACAACACATCTTAAAAGAACAACCAATTCAAAAATCAAATCAAATCTCAATAATATGATTCATACAATAAGGTAATTTAACTTTTACAAAAAAAATTAAAGGTTAGTTCAAGAAACTGACTTGGGTGGTCTATGCTTCTGGCGAGGAGCAGCAGCGTCGGCGTGTCGCACGAGAAGTAGGAGGAGGAGGAGTGTGGGTCAGCGCGTCACCACCGTTGGCTCTCGCACGCTGCTGCAGAGTCGCAGGGTGAGGAGGAGTGGGGAGATGTTTGTGTTGTTGTGGTATGCACGGTGAGGGTGAGGGTGAGGGTAGTTTGTTTTTGGTGGGGTTAAATTTTAAAAGGGGCAGGTTAGTCTTTTAATATGTTTTGCTGTATTTAGTCTTTTTTTTGTTGTATATAGCACACCCCTTCAATTATATATCAGTAATTGTATATATATATATATATATATATATATATATATATATATATATATATAACATTACCGATCTATTGATGGAAGAAGACTAGGAATTGTGTTTGGAGGAAGATGTTTGCTAAATTAATGGAAAAGCTCAAAGTTATGATTGATATCAGAATATATATGGCCAATATGGGAAAGATATCCTAAAACTAAAAAATAATAATCTTTTTATTTATCTCTATCTCTATTACATAGGGCAAGGAGAAAGCTATGGTGTTCCCTCTTGAAAAGACTTATACACCCTTAATCTCACAAAAAATAATAAAGAAAATATTTTTTTTAATTCTTTCCTCATTTACAAATATGGGTAATAAGGAAACTTCTACATTACCAAAAAGAAATACATAAAAATGTGTAAAAAGAGGTAAGAAGAGGAAACTTACAATTCAAAATATAAACTGATGACTAAATCAATTTTCAAACTATTACAAAAGCAAAGAATTACAGAGATTCTTATTATCTATACTCTCAGTTGCAATAACAATTTCAAATAACATGCATTAACAAACCATAAAAGAATTAAGAAACTTAGGCTCTATTTTTTTGGACTGAATTAATAAAAGTTCAGTTCAGTTCAATTCAGACAAATTCAGTTCAGTCAGTTCATTTCAGTTCGGTTCAGTTATGGCATGTTCTCTTCGGCATAAAGAACTGATAAGTGTGGATTATTATATATTATAACCTTTTTATTCCTTCCTACTAGCTCCTTCTTATTATTATAAAGTATAAGTTGTGGGTTTTAATAGTTTTCATAGGTTATCTAATAATTGTGCTTATATGATTATATTATTAGTTTGACCTATGTGATATTTTTATACTAGTAATAATTTATCGAATGTTAGCAGGTACATTATAATGTTGGAGTGAAAGAAATGCAATTGGGCCTTAGCAATTGTAATGGGTTAAACCCATTTGAATAAAAACCACAAAGCAAGAACAATAAAGGGAACTTGGATTTCCTTTTATGTTGAATCACGTCCAACCAAGGAAGAAATGGGATAAGCCCAACTATGTGAGGAAAATCACTTAACTTGGGCTGCTGAAGATTACGTGGACCTTGATGGGAGGAAATAAGGAACAAAAAGAAAACCTTATGTTTTCTTGGACTGGAACGCTATCCAGTTGAGAGTTTTGAAGGGGTTGGGCCGGAGTCATGACACGGACCACAAGGGTTTTGGTTGGAGGGAGATGACACGCATGAGGCCTGAGGGTAATAAAAAAGGAGTAGCAGCAATACGAAGGGGGAGGAGGTGGCAGACAGAACAGAACACAAAGTAGCAGCAGCAGCAACGAAGAACAGATCAGTGGAGCACTCCCGCAGCAGAGTGAAATACGAACAGTACGGCATAGAAGACGAAGCAGAGCAGCGAAGACACGAAGCCTTCAATCAGATCTTTCGGCCATGGATATCAGTATTTGGGTGATGTTTTCTCTAATTATAAGTAGCTAATTTCTTGATTCTAGGGCTTAGATGAAACCCTATTAGGGCCTGTTCTCCCCAGCTTATTTTCAGTTCAGTTCAGTTCAGTTCAGTTCAGTTCCTAAATGATAATCATTATTACTATTAATTAGTTATAATTTAATTCAGTTTAGTTCAGTTCAGTTGTTTTATGCCGAAGAGAACAGGCCCTTAGTGTGAATTGATTGTTTAGTTTTGTTTGTGAATTAATCTATGGTTTATGATTTCATAACTATTAAGATTATTATTGGGTTTATCATTGTTTGCAATATAGATTGGTAATTGTTCTTGTAGAATGATTTATTAGTTTATATTGTTATTAGATTTACACACTTTGTTCTTGTAGTTTAAAGGGTGATGTTATGCAATGGTATTTCATGATTTGTGATTGAAAAGTTGAATAATTTATGCTTTGGTTAGATAGGTTATATCACCTAATCAATCACAACACTTTTAAGTATTCCCGGCTTGTAGTTTAGGGAGCTTTGATAAACCAATTAATTCTCATTCAAATTAAATTATTAATCATATTAGTAGTGGTGGATTCGAATGTCCTAGAATTTCCTTTGTTTTGATTGTTCGCCTTATTTATCTTGTTAATTTTACATCACAATTCTATTTCTTATTATTTTTATTTAATAATATTAATCAAATCAAATTATTTTCATATTTAGGATTAAGTTAGTAGACATTAGATTTAATTTTAATCAACTGTTCCCTGTGGATACGATACCCTAGTATTTATCACTTACTACTAAGTCTTGTACACTTGAAAGAATAGGGTTTTAAAGCTTGTCTAAAATCGCTATCAACAACTGAACTGAACTCAACTGATTGCAACTGAACTTAACTTAACTAAACTGAACTGAACTTAACTGAATTAAATTATAACTCAGTTCAGTTCAGACAAATTTAGTTCACTTCAGTACAAAAGAATAGAGCCTTAGAGAATATTCATTTCTTTTTTTTATTGTTTGGGGCTCACAATCAGTTGAGATAATAAATAATTAAAGAGATAAACATACATCATTAGATAATATCAATTTATAATTTTTTTTTATTGAAGCACTACTCACCATAGTATGCCTAAAAATCTCAATTACCCACTGAAATTAAATTAAACTACTACTCATTAAATACGCTTATAAAATATATGTATTTTTAAATAAATAAAATCATAACCTAGATCATTGTTTAAAAGGAGAGTTGTTGAATTATCTACCAAATACAAGATAACATATCCTACCTCGGCATAGTCCTTTATGGAAAACATTACTCTTTACACTAGAGCAATGCAAATAAAAAATCATAACGCTCATCAATATTTACCATAAATATTACACTCTTAAGTTAGCTTTTTAACACTTTTTTATGTTAATATACTGTCGCACGCATCGTGTGCATATAGTGCTAGTTCTATATGTGTGAACTCATGACCTTTTAGTGTCCACCTTAAATTACCTAAATACCCCTAACTACCAACAAAATTACAGATTCTACCACAATTTAATTTTAGAAGGAAAAGTAAAATAAGAAGGAAAAAAAAAAACCCACGCCCACGTTATCCATTACAGCAGCATCCGTTTCATGGTGACCAATTCTACAATTCTAAACCATTTCAATCACAATACTCATTAACAACCAACATACGTACAATTAAAACATTTGTGTGAAATGCATATAGATTGGAAATGATGTCCAAAGGTCCTTATCACTCCAATCTAACCCATTCTTGGACGTCTAACCCCACTGGTGAATATATGCCAACTATTCGCTTCTACGTAAAATCCGGCAGCATTTCCCATGAGTTCTCCAAGTACAGAATATGAGCTTCGTAAAAGTTTACATATGTACCCAGAGAACAACATAGAGAAACAACATCACCGGATATTACATAGAATCGAAAAAAAAGGCATACATTCACCATCTAAGTGAGGTTAAACGTCCAAGAACAGTCCCAATCAGGGACAATTCAAGGTATATGAGTATACCTTGAACGGGTATTTAGGCACATGATGATGCAAACATATTTATTTAAACACTTAAATTAAATTTATAACATTATCCAAACTATTTCCACGAAAACAAATATGTCAAAAAACAATATAAACATTTCAAATAGTGTAAACTAAATAAAGGAATGTGCAATAAATTAATTATTGTGATAAATATATAGTTTTAAACTTTTATAACCTTTAATAAACGAACCATTATATAAACTATTGTGATAATTATATAGTAACTTAAACTTATACAATTAAAGTAACTTAAACTTCAAAGTAATATAAACTAATAAATTATATAGTTTTTAACATTCTCTAAACAAAAGTTTTTTTAATACATTACATTTCATACCGTGATGAAAATCATACAAAAAAAATTAAATTATAGATTTTAAATGAACAAAAACAATATAAAATACCCTATATTCAATACTAAAAATATATTCATAAAAAAAAAATACTAAAAATATAAATTGAAGACAAAGTATGGTCAAAATTGCTACTAACCTTACAATTAAGCCAAAGAGAAACACCAAAATGCTATGCAATCCTACAACATGTAGAAAATCAATTATTAAACGGTAACCTTAAATCACTTAGCAAAATTTAAACATAAAATTAAGCAATTAACCATATAAACTAAATTTACTATTAAAATTAAAGATTTTAAAAATTAAAGCATACCTAGAGGCGGCAGGCAGTCCGGCGGCAAGGGAACAGTGGCAGAGCTCCGGCACAGTCGGACGACAGTCGGCCAGTGGTGTTTGGCCACCTACATTGACAGAATTAAATACGTAGGGTTTGGTGAGTACCAAAAATTCAAAAAAAAAATATATTAAATACGTAGGGTTTGGGTATTACCGGCGCGAAGTGACAGAATTAGAAGCGGCGACAGTTGGACGACCGGTGTACGGTGGTGTTGGGCCACCTATATCCTAAAAACCCAACTATTAGGGTTTGATGAGTAACAAAAATAAAAAAAAATAGAAACATGAAGCTTCAGGCATTACCAGCGGCAAGGGGAGAGATAATGGGCTATCGCCGGTCGTTGGAGGAAGGTGGAGGTCGGACCTCGACCTTCAATGGCTTCTTCTACTTCGCGCGCCCTCGTCTCCCTTTTGTCTTTGAAATAAAATTGAATGAAGAGGCCAACTCTATTTTATCTCCTTTTTCATCAGCGACCGTTTAATACAGTGGCCTAAGCTGAAAAAATTTAAAATTTAAAATAATAATATCAATGATTGTTTTAAACGGGAACTCAATAAACAACGACTGTTTATCCGTCGATGTCCACTTTAGAAGCAGTCGGTGGCAACGACGGATTAAAACAGTCGCTGAGTGCAAGAATAACGACCGTTATTTTAACCGTCACAGTGAATCAGTCGTTGATTTAGCCTTTTCTTATAGTGTAAAAAATTTGATATTTAGACACAAAACAACAAAAGGCTCTAACACAATTCTACACGATAACCATTTTTTTTCTTAAAAACCAATTATTTTCGGTCCATTAAAGTTACCAAAAAGCCAATGGAACAAACAATAAGTAGGGAGTTTGTTACAAAATTACTTATTTTGGGATTCTTCTCTGCACCTCTCTCATCTTCATATGGACTCTCTTTTTCTCCATCTATTTCTTTCCTCACCATAAATAATGTGTCTCCCCTCCCATGTTTTTTTTTGGGTAAAATGTAAAAATATATTACCAAAGCAATGAAAGAGCCATCCAATTACAACCTAAACTAAAGAGAAACAAACCATCTCAACCAGTACACGTAAAAACAAAATCTATACACATCTATCTACAAGTATGTCGTTTAACCAATTTATTTCCCCGTCCGTCCAATAATGTAACTCAACAAAGCTTTTAATTCTACCACACACATCTCTCTGAACTGAATATTCTTTACAATCCGATCAGGATGTTTCACAGCAGCATTCCACAGAGAGTTGCAAACAACCTAAAGTTCACAAATTGCTTGTATTTAATAACACTTTAAATAAATAAAAATTACTCTTTATTCCTAACCTAGAATGTTAAACTCTTAATAGTCAACATTCAATGAACAAAAAAAATTACAATCTCAAGAAATAAGAATACTTGTGTGGAGTTTTTAAATCTTCAAGAATTTATTTAGCTGAATTTCATATACGCTTTTAGGGGGTGTAAAGTGATTAGCAAAAAGTCCAGGAAGTCCCGTCCGGTCCAAGTCCAAACTTATCTGGACCTGATGGATGAAAAATATTTGGCCGGACTTGGACTCAAATTTTCGAGTCCAAATATTTTCGGACTGGATTTGGACTCATCCCTTTGGAGTCCAATAATCCAGTCCAAATAATATTTTAGCATGTAATATACATATATATGTATATATATACATATATATGTATATATATATGTATATATATACATATATATACACACATATTTATTTAAAAGAAATTCTTTAATATTTTATTGAAATTTTATTACTTTTTAACATTACCGCTCTAAATTCTTTAACTTGGAGTCAGAATTTTCGCTTATCCTCCAAAAAGTCCAAAGTGATAACTGAAAAGGCAAATGTTACTTTAACTCTTTTGTATTTTGCATTTATAAGACTTTGAAGATATATGTAACGTACTTTGTGGAATGGATATAATGAGTCCAATTTTTCAAATTTCAACGATTCAATCATGAGAAAATATTGTTAACCTAAGTCGGGAAAAATATATATATATATATACACACATATTTATTTAAAAGAAATTCTTTAACATTTTATTGAAATTTTATTACTTTTTAACATTGCCGCTCTAAATTCTTTAACCTGGAGTCAGAATTTTCGCTTATCCTCCAAAAAGTCCAAAGTGATTACTTTAACTCTTTTGTATTTTGCATTTATAAGACTTTGAAGATATATGTAACGTACTTTGTGGAATGGATATAATGAGTCCAATTTTTCAAATTTCAACGATTCAATCATGAGAAAATATTGTTAACCTAAGTCGGGAAAAAAAAAATATATTATACAATAATCGGATTGGATTGGATTGGATTCAGACTAAAGAAAAAAAATTCGGACTGGACTGGATTAGACTCAAAAAAAGTTTTGATTGGATTTGGACTCAAACTCTTGAGTCCAAAAAACTTTGGACTAGATTTGGATTTGGCAAAGTCCAATCCAGTCCAATCCAGTTACACCCCTATATGTTTTATGAATAATGTATTTTTTGAGATATCATGTGCTAGTTGGTTTAGGATATTTTAGGAATCTAATTGCTTTTTGTTTTAATATATTTTAGGAATACAAGTGTTTTGTGTAATTTTTTTATAATATATTTTGTATGATTAATATGATTTAAAATAAGCTCCATAAAAGTTGTAAGAACTTGTTTTTCAGTACCATAAATTGAATGTAAAAGATCAAATGAGAAGTTTACTGAATACCACAATCCTAATTTACAAACCAATTGTTATACGCCAATTATAAGGTATAAATGTGCACATATATAAAGGATCGAATAATTTACTAAGGCCCTGTTCTTTTGAACTTATTTTGATTGAACTGAACTGAACTTATTTTATTTTTGCTGAACTGAACTTATTTTTGCTGGACTGAACTTATTTTTACTTATTTTTGCTAAACTGAACTTATTTTTTCAACTGAACTTATTTTTTATGAACTGAACTTATTTTTGCTAAATAATAATAATAAATAATAATAATAATAATAATAATAATAATAATAATAATAATAATAATAACAATAATAATAAATAATAAATAATAAATAATAAATAATAAATAATAAATAATAAATAATAAATAATAAATAATCCCTCCGATTCCTAAAGATCTTCCCTCTTTCCGTTTTAGTGCGTTTTCAAAAGATCTTCCCTCTTTTACTTTATTCCTTATTTGGCAATTTTTTTTTCCTTTTTACCCTCTCATGTCCCTATCATATGGTCCACCATTACACTATTAATTCAATTGTATTCCCTTTCTCTCTCCTACTTTACCCCAATTTATTTGTTTATTTTCCTTAACCCCTTTTCTCTCTCTTACTTTACCCACCCAAGACCCCACACAAATTGATCCCCCTTGGTATCTGTAGTAACAGTAACAAGGAAGATCTTTCGGAACCAGAGAAGGTAATAAATAATAAATTATAAATAAATAATAATAATAATAATAATAATAATAATATGTCCAAAAGAACAGGGCCTAAGTAACACAATCATACTGTTCAGGTTCGTAATCAGTCCTTTTATATAGTCAATTTTTCTATTTCTTCCGTTCTGAAATAAATGAAACACTTCTCTTTTTTATGTAAGAGCTTTTTAAAAGTAGTGTTTCACTTATTTTAGAATGGAAGAAGTATAATATAGCTAATTTCTGATATAGTAAGTTTTTTGTGTGATATATACAGTGTGTTCATATTCACAATAAATTACCATGACTTGCTGACAAAATAAATGGAAGATCCAATTTTAATAAAAGCGTTCTAGACTACAAGTGCTTAAAAGTATTGGTACAACAGAAGAGGACACATGTATGGTTAAAAAACTGAGTTGCTAAACAACGCCCTTAAATTTCTTACTAACGTCCTAAGTACGTATTTTTATGCTATATTTTGTGAAGATAATGATCCGGCTTACCCTTATGAGGGTGCCTGGACTCATATATATATATATATATATATATATATATATATATATATATATATATATATATATATATATATATATATATATATATATATATATATATATATATATATATATATATATATAATAAACGTACAATAAAGAAAATGAATAGATATAGGGTTTCAGGAGAGCTCTCGAGAAACTCCTGCACAATGACTCCGAAGCCAACGGTTCTACCCAGCCAAAACCCATTCATCTCGCTCGTCGGCGGCTCACTTCACGTCTAAAGGTCGCTGGCGAGTCTGTTTCAACCTCCTTTTATTGAGTCATTTTTACCTCCTTTGCTCTATTTACTCAGTTTCAAGGAAAGTAGGAAACCCTAACTTAATTTCAGCGGGATGAGCACTCATCGGCAACTTGGCGGTACTCAACCGGACTTCAGTGTTAGCATCTCTCTCCCGATTTTGATTTAATTTTTCATTGTGCCGATCGCATGTGTGTTCTTCCCAAATCTTTTTTTTTTCTTTTTAGTTGGCGTCGGCGTCAAGGGTCATTCCCTGTTCTAGTTGTTATATATCAATTACATAAAGAATTGTGGTTTAGGCCAATTTAATGCTTGGTTGTGTAGTGGTCATGTTCTCTGTTAGTTAGTTTATCTGGGTTGTATGTTTGTTTGAGAAAGTTTTTTAAGCCATGTTTTCATTACAAGTTTGCGAGGACTTGAAGAGTGAGCTCCATAAGCTCCTTAATAATGATTTTAACCTAAGCTCAGATGATAATGAGTTCCTGTCCTATGTATCTGAATTGGACAATCCCAAAGCTTTATTAGATCTAGTTAAGTCTTGGAAGGAAGAAGGAAATTCCCTATTCGGCCATGGGGATATTGATGATTGGAGTCTTATGGATTTGCTGGTGTATTGCTTAGCCAAATTGTCTTGGACGAGGATGATGTTAGAGGCTTCTGCAAATTATCTTTTTGTATCTTGCTCAATTTAGCTGCATGCTTTCTGAAGAAAAATGCCTTTGATCAAGTAGGTTTGCTTTGCTCTGTTGTTTTAAGCTTCGATCCCTGCAATGTTAAAGCTATGTTTAGAATAGATAAAGCATCAATAGGGATAGGAAGGAGCGATTTAGCTTATTGGGATTTGCTGCAAGTCTCTAAAATTGACTCATCAAATAAAGAAATTGCTAAGAAGTTTAATGAAGTAAAGAGTTCACTCATCAATCAAATATCAAAGGATCAACCAATTGGATTAAGGGTGGAACCATTACCACCAAGGAAAAAGATGAAGGCACAATTACACAAAGAAGGTGAATGTTCTGATAGAATGATAGAAGGGGTAAGTAGTGAGGTCCTAAACTCGCTGGATAAAAAAGAAGAGAAGGATCATGTCGTATGGGAAGAGAAGGATCAGGTTGTATGTGGTGAGGAAGATGCTAAATTGGAGTGTATGAATGAGAGTGGAAGCGATCCCAATATCGAAAAATCAAATCAGGCGGAGCTCAAATATCGGTTTCTTAACCGAAGAAGGTCGGGCTCCTTATTACAAATGTCAAACAATTATATTCAATTGCTAAAAAAGGGAAATCAATCCAATTGTATAATCCAAAAACAGGATCATACATGGTAGCTCGTATTGCTCAATTGGTAAAAGAAGACACAAATGGAAAAACCGTAATGCATGATGGTCGGTCGCAACAACATTTCTCCAATCCTACGAATGAATATAATCACCCTAACGGAGCGCTGGAAAATGAAGATACATTGAAGGAGAGTACGAAGTCCAAGTCCAAAAGTGATGTTATGAAGGAAGAAGCTAGTAAGCCCCATATGGTTCAGAAGAGCTCGGTTGTTTCATCCAGCCTTCCAAATAAGGGATATATCTCATCAGCCTCCAAGGGAAATAACAAACAACGTCTCATCAAAGTAGCAATGAGCAGGAACTCCAAGAGAATTTTCCTTCCTAAGTTTGATCTTATTGGCAGGTTATGTGCAGGAATAAAGAGGAAAGCGGGTTTTAGTGAAGATTCTACCCAAAGTCCAAGGAAAAAACCTGCTTCAGATTCTTGTGTTAGTAGCGTCGTTCCTTGTGCTAGCAGTAAGTCAGAAGTTAGTAGTGTGTCAAGTCCGTGTATGAAATCAGTTAGTAGTACTTCTAAGGATGGTTTTGTAAATCTATGTGTTAGGCGTACCTAAATAAACGAAGCCCAAAAACCCAACTGTAGAAGCTATGGTAATGGGCTTACTCATACTCTAATGTTTTTATATTAATGTATGTCCTTGTTGTCAAAAAAAATTAAAAAAAAATAAACGTACATTAGTATAATGACAAGGATACCCTTAGTATCCTCTATTACACCCCCTTAAACTGTGCAGGGGGAACTACGTACAGTTTGGACCTCAAAAACTCAAAACGCTGACCAGACAAACCTTTTGTAAAAGTGTCAGCGATCTGTAACTCAGTAGGAACATAACGAACAATTAAATCACCATGAGTAACACGCTCCCAAACAAAATGATAATCTATCTTAATGTGCTTACTACGATCATGCTGGATGGGGTTCACATCAAGATAGGAAGCAGAAACATTATCACAAAACAGTTTTACGGGGGCACTGATGATGAGGCCCAACTCAGGTAACAAGGAGCGAATGGAGAGGGTGTCTTGTACGGTGTAAGCAACAACACGATATTCGGCTTCAGTGGAAGACTTAGAGACAGTAGGCTGTTTCTTAGAGCGCCAGGAGATGAGATTGCCACCTAAGAAGATAGCATAACCAGTGGTGGAACGACAACTATCCGGACATTTATCCCAATCAGCATCTGAGTATGCAATCATGATGGACATAGTCTGGGAGGGGCGAAGCCAGAGACCGTAGTCAGAAGTACCCTGCAAGTACCTGTAAATACGCTTAACAACCAACAAGTGAGATGTGCAGGGGCATGCATAGATTGGGAAACTAAATGCACAGCATACGTAATATCAAGTCTTGTCATAGTCAAGTACTGTAGAGCCCCAACCATACTGCGATACTCAGTAGGATCAGATAAAAGATCACCATCGGTAAGCGAGAGAGTAGTTCTACTCGGAAGAGTGTGCGAACTGGCTTAACAGTGTGCAGATGGAATTTAAGAAGAAGATCAAGAACATACTTTTTCTGGCACAAGAATAAGCCTTGGGAAGTACGAATAGCCTGCAAACCAAGGAAATAATGAAGAGGACCTAGATCCTTCATAACAAACTCAGCAGACAAAAGAGAAATGAATTTAGTGATCAAAGGAGCTAAGTTGCCTGTGACAATAATATCATCATCATAGAGAAGAAGATAAAGGATATATTTGCCACGACGAAAAATGAACATAGAAGTGTCGGATTAACAACAAAATAAGCCCTGTTGGAGCAAGAAACTACTAAAGCGAAGATACCAAGCTCGAGGAGCCTGTTTCAACCCACAGATAGCTTTCCTAAGACGACAAATGTGATTAGGTTAATCAGGATGAACAAAACCTCCAGGTTGTTGCATGTATACTTCATCAATAAGGTCACCATGCAAGAAGGCATTTTTCACATCTAATTGCCGAATTACCCAATTGTAGGAGATGGCTAATGACAAGACCAACCGAATAGTAGTTGATCGAACAACAAGACTAAAAGTTTCAGATTAATCAATACCTTCCTGATGACCAAACACCCGAGCAACCAGACGAGCCTTAGGCCTAATCACATGTCCTTCCTCATCAGTTTTGATCATATAAATCCATTTTGTACCTACCAAGTTCTTTGACGCATCATACAGTACCAAATCCCAAGTTTTGTTAACAAGCATTGCAATAATCTCTTCCGCCATGGCTTGACGCCATTTCGGAATTTTATTTGCCTTTGAAAAACAAGTTGGAGCTTTTTCTTTTTCCAATGTTGTGAGAGTTAAAATGGACTTGAGTTTGAAATAATAATCTTTCGCACGAGTTTGCATAGGATGAACATTATGCGAAGAAGGAACCGGGAGTGGGAGATGCAGTCAAAGAGGCACAAGGCGTGGGCATTGGACTAGTCGGACAAGGAGGAGGGGGGAAGACTCGAGCATGGGAGGGGATGGATCAGGCGAGCGGGACGTCGAGGCAGGACCAAGGGGGGACACAGCAGCCTCGAAGAGGCCCCTAGGCGTCGGATGGGTTGGAGTCCACATGAAGCCCAGAGCAGCAGCGCTGGTAGAAAACGTGTGCGAGAGACCGAAGACTGGCGCGCAAGCGATGGAGCGTGGCTGCGTGCCAGTCGACGCAAGGGCCGAGGATGTTGTGGACGGCTGCGACACAGCGGCGCCAGTGGTGGTCACCGGTGAGGCAGCGGCGGACGTGGAGAGGGTGGCCGAAGTGGCATCCATCAAATCACACATGATTTTGAAAAAAAAATAGAGAGCGGAAGCGAGAGCACCAAGAAAGAAAATTAGGGTAAAAACTGTGCTCTTGATACCATGTGAAGATAATGATACGGCCCTTATGAGGGTAGCTGGACTCATATATATATATATATAATAAACGTACAATAGTACAATGACAAGAATACCCTCCCTTAGTATCCTCTATTATATTTGTATATCCTCTAACTACCTTTTCCTCCCTTTCCCTTCTCCTTCTTCCACCACCACTATAAAGTGCACCGTTGGAGCCAGCACCACCACCACCAATTTTCTGGCGAGCATTGAGTCCTCCAGCGAAACATAATATCCTCCGACGAGCTTAACATTATCACCAATAACCCAAAAATTGAACACCGCAGGCGTCCATGACATGGTAGACGCCCCACCACAGGTGCAGGCGCCTACCATGGACGCATGTACCTACGGTGGGGCGTCTATGGTGGACGCCTCACTATTTTTTTTTTAAAAAAAAACTCAATTTTTTCCTCAAACCCATATCTGAATTTTTCTTTTTGTGGGATTTGTTTTATAGTTTTGATTTTTTTTTTTGTGGGATTTGTGGGGCGTGTTGTACTGGTAGCGGTGTTGTACTGGTGGTGCCGTGGTGGCCGGTGGGCGTGCTGTAATGGTGGGGCGTGCTTCTCTTTCTGGGTTGTAATGGTGGGCGTGTTGTATTTTGTGGGAATTAGATTTGTTAAGAAAGACAACTGCAAAGTAACATAGTTTCTCTGCTAGCATAACCCATAAATTAGCTTTATTCTAAAGTTGTTGCTTAAGCCACCACCAGCTTCTTCAAGGCGCCACATGGAAGCGAAATACGCAAAATATAGAAAGGTGTCCACTATTACTCAGAGAATACTGGGTCTTTTTGCTGATTTTGTCAAGAGAAGAATGTACTTGTTCTATGAGGGGATAATGTGGGATAATGTTAAGCTCGCCGGAGGAGATGAAGTTTCATTGGAGGAGTCATGCTCGCCGGAAAATTGGTGGTGGTGGCTCCAATGGTGCAATTCATAGTGGTGGTGGAAGAATAAGGGGAAAGGGGAAGTGAGGAAAAGGGTAGTTAGAAGGTATAAAATACAGTATAAAAATACGTATTTAGGGCGTTAGTAGGAAATTTTAGGGCGTTGAATAGCAAAACCCTTAAAAAATGGGCTCATATACTATGAAATACAGTACAGTTCAAGTATAATCAGTGTCAGAAGATTCTATAGTACATGTACACTGTTAACTTCAAGACGGTTAAGTGTTGTACGTATTACCCCCAGCGCCAAAAACAACCAAAAAAGTGTAAATTCCATTACTCTGTAAGCAAACATTGGTCAAAACTCAATCTCAAAAAAAAAAAAAATTAGATTATGTAGACCAATTTACAAGAATGAAGATTATACCCAAGTATGGGGCACATATAGCAGAATCCACACAAACCCTGCAATAAACAGCTACATGAGACAACCAACGTAAATAGATCGAGGATACTTCCTTTGCAGTTGAGGCCATTGCACGTAAAGTTGATCGGCCATTCTAAGTTTGTACAGCAGCAAGCCACTCAAAGAGAGCCTTTGAACTCTTGCAATACTCTCCACGTAGAATATCGATGACCATCTGATCCCCAATACCTAGAAGAATTTGAGTGCGAATCAATTAACACTAATGGTTCGTTAGGTACTAAATACTAGTAATGGTACTAAATTAAATATGTAACTTTGCTTAGGAAGTTGCACGTCAATGCATGTGGTGATGGGAATTCATGCCTGAATGCGTTTTTCTTCACGCGTCTACAATATTATTCAATACCAACTAGAAGAAAAGGGCTACTTGAGATTGACAAGCACGGCCACGTTTTACCTATAAATAATCCTTAACGCTATTTAAGACCGCCTATCAAACCGGCAAAAGATTGTGTTATTAGAGACAATATTCATACAAATCCGGTCAAGAGCTTACCTTAAACAAAAGGGCAATTCCACATAAAGGAATGCAAGTTCCAGGGCCATTGCAAAGGATCTGGCAGTAAACATCAAGAAAACTCATCATCCACAACTTACATAAATTATTCATCAAAAAGCAACGCAAGCTATGAATGAAAGCAAAGAAGGGAGTAGATATACATATACATACCACTTCAGGTCTGATTTTAATCATCAGCCACATTGCATGAGCAATTGCAATCAGTGTCGTCCAAACAGAAGTTATATATGACTGACCAACTTCCCGACTGCGATATATCTGCATGTACTGTGCAGTTTCCATCCCCTTCTGTACCCAAAAAAGAAAAGGCAAATGTCTCCTTAATATACAAAGGGCAATGGCAAAGATCTAACACATGCACCTACGTCCTCTAAAGGAATATTAATTTGTCCAAACAATATGTGTAAAGCAAAGACAAAGCAATTTCAGCGATACAGTTGATGCATCTCAAAGCATTTAAAAGTGAACCTTCGGATCTCTCATTAAGATACCAGCTACTTTAAGCTTCTTTTATAGAAATAAGGATTTTATTTGTTTTTTTACCACCTTTTCTTTTACTCATTTTGTGCATTACCGCCAATTGTATTTTCTTTAAGATTTTACCACCTTAAGTAACCTAATTCCATGAAAATTACCACTTTAACTCGATCTGATTCTGAGGTGAATTTTCAGGCCAAGTAGGGTAGCGCCCACTTGCAGGATTTTTTGTCTCCCCCCCCACCCTCCTTCCACATTCTCTCTCCTTGGTCTTTCTCTATTACCCAAAACTTCAGTTCACTTTATTCCAAATCCATCTGATACTTGAAAATTTTCTTACCCAAACTCAAAACTAAGTTAGGGTAAAAACTTCTGAACCCACCTTGATCCTGTCCGAACAACCAATAAGTATGTATTTAAGCTCAACGTGAAGTTACAACACATCAAATAGTTAGAATTTTGTGTACATCACCCCCACTCGCAAAAGCCCCAAATTTACATGCTCGCAGGTGGATACGTGGTAATTGATGAATGAAAAGTGGAAAGGAGTGTCAACTACAATAATTAATGAGTTAAGAAACATAGAATTTGCTGCAATGTATCCCTAAAATAACCCATAAATTAAACCAATAAACTTTTGCTCACAATGCATAAGTAAAGCACTTTCATAAATCAAGGTCGATTATGGCTGAGAAGTCAAAACCTAAATTAATTGGAGTTTGTATGAAAGAATTTTCATCAGTTTTGAGGTGAGTTTAGTGGAAGAAGAGATGAAGTTATAATTTATAAACTGTAATCAGGGAGAAAAAGGGTTGAAAAGGGGGAGAAATTCCATCATGTTGCCCCACTTGACCGAAAATCAAACCTAAGACCAAGTCAAGGTTGCGTTTTTTAGTGAGTAAGGTTAAGTAAGGTGGTAAAATTCAAAGAACAAAACAAAAGGTGGTAAGGCACAAATCGAGTAAAAGAAAAGGTGGTAAAAAGGAGAAAATCCTTAAAAATCTAACTGCTCTATTTTGTAATATTTTGCTTATATTTGAAAGTTGTTTAATTTTAAAAGATAATCTTCACATGAGTGATCATAGTACTTTATCTAATTAGAGTCTTTGTGTCTCACTGTATCTCATGCCTTCTATTTAAAACAACAATGTATAATCATGTAGAAGGGTAAGAAAGCATTCATAATTTGATAAAAGTGTCTGGTCAGTTGGACTACCATCTGACATGGGCTCTAACAGCCACAACCGATCATCTAGTCTACCAAGAAAGATAAGATGATAATTTGTTGCAATACATGCACATAGTTTAGATGGCAAAGCTATACTCGTAAAGAGAAAAGACCATTCACATAGTCCACATCACATAACTTCTTCCACCAGATCCAAATAACAAACATATCTTCCAACAGAGCACCTCAGAACAGAGTAAAGCAATCAGATTGATAGATACATTCGTCGCCAAAAGATCTACATGGTAATCCAAGAACTCATATGAATCTCCAATACATAAGTCGCACGCAATATGATACTGAAGAAACATGAACGAAATTAAAATCCCTATGGACTAAAAATTTAACAAACCTCGACTTCAACAAACCAAAAGTTCCAGAATGATATCAATATGGCTTTTCAAAAGAAAGTTCACATAAAATACTGCTATTGGCCACATCATTATGAGCATGCCCTCCATGTCCGACTCGATAGTGAAAAACAACAAGATTTATATGTTCCTCACTACAGATACAGAGAGGTTACTTCTGAAACATTCATACTTCAGACTCACTGTGCAGTAGCCCTAAGCGGATAGCCTGATAAGCAGACTACTTATACAATAGAACCTTGCTCTTAATGCACTTAGCCGGAGAAAATTTTCATTGGCTAGCTTCAGCATCTTAAATATATTACTTTATAATCCTAATGCCTTTTTTTGACAATGCAAATCCTAAAGTTTCCTTCTAGGGCTTCGGGCTTTCATAAGCAAGTTTTTCCTCTAGACACTTTTAGAACTGAAAAACAATGAGCAACTGAAATGATATCTTCACATCAATTACATCAATTATGCTATCACAACTGTAACAGGCTTACAGCCATCCCCTACTCTTCAAAATAACAATCACTTCTAAGGCAAAAGAACAGTACAGTGTGCTTATCAACATATATTGAAGAGGAAGCAGCCTGCAGTGTTCCTTATTTGAGTGAAAATTATCTATCAGCATCACTGTATGACCAACTTATTCTTCTATAACCTAATGTCAATTAGATATATGCATGCTTGAAAATTTTGCCAGCTCTTGCCAACCAGATAGTCTAAACTTTGCATTTCAACTTTCTCCATTTGACCATCATACAATCATATTATCTCCAGCAAAGATATCAGCAGACAACACACTTATAGCTCCCTAATCACCAAACCATGTGACAGTGACACAGAGCGAGACAGGCCCTTTTAAGTCCCCTTAAGAAACTATAACCCAAAAAACAAGGAGAAATGGAGGAAAAAAAAAAAAAAGACATGTCAAGACCATTTAACTTTTATGAGTTATGAGACTATCTGAACATCAGATTAATCAGAACAACCAGCAAGTAGCTATTGACTGACTGAGATGAAGAGTGATGCAAAAACATAGAAAGACATAGGAGAGAAGTACTGTAATTAATCAGAGAGCCAAAACTTTTAGTTATTTTCATGCTCAATAAATCCAAAACAAAGGCACACCCCCAATTAATATATGTATATCCTTATAGTTTAAGTCTTGTGTTATACAAAATGAATCCAGTAACATAAAAACATAGCAATAAGCACTACAATGGAAAACATTCATAACACAGATCTTTGAATGTACCTCCAACACAAAAGTTAGACGTGGAAACAGGGAGGAGGGGCCAATTACCTCATTACTCGAAGAGCTCTCAAATGTTTGAGCTTTCTGCAAACTCATATTATCAGTGGCAGCAGCTACATAATATCTAGGTGTAAACCTGTCCTTCTTGAGTGCCAACAAGAGATTAATCATCTCAGCTGTGTGACCACCTACAAGCATGATAACAGATACAAAGAATTATAGTTATATTTGGAAAAAAAAAATACAGATCAATCACTAAAAACTCGAACAAGATAACGGTTATTAGCCTAGGTTCTTGCCATTTTGTCATATCAACGGATCAAGCTGATCAACCCCCTTTTTTCATGATTTCCTACCTTTTGCTCAAATTTAGCTAGGCTAGGTCATTGATTCCTATAAAGCTTCAAATCAATTCTACTAAATAATGAAAAAGCAAAACGGCATTCTCCAAACTCTCCCAAGACCCAAACAATAATACTTAACATGAAAATTGTCCAACAAATGAAAGGGCTCGCTTTGACAATTACGAGTAAATAAGTGGGTGACCCCTTCCCTCTCTATTTTTCCTATCTCGCCGTATCACATTCTCATTATGTTCTATGCTATTTCAAAATCTCTATCAGTGTAAGTTCATAATAATCTTTTGTTTGGGGCTATTTACAACTAGCCAATTAAGAATCCTCGGATTCAATGCAGTTGAATTATGCAAAAATAGATGAATGAGCTAACCTGAACCAAGAACAATGAGGGTAATAAGAGGTTTTGCAGCAGTGTATTGTAAGGGTTTACCACATCGATGTAGAACATAAACTAATCGAAGTAGAATCAACGTTAAAACAAGAATTACGATTCCAGATAATTCCGCCATTGAAATTAACTCTCTCATCTATCGCCAAAAATTTCCGAAACGAAATTAACCCTAGAAAAAAAGAGAAGACAACCAAAAACCAGATAATTAAGCTGAGTTATCAATGATTTATCGCATCAATGTCGCAAGAAAACTCGAAACTTGAAACGAGAAGTAATAAACCAAATTCAATTGAACTCATAGTCATTTTTCCAATTTTTATTTTTTAAAATAACTGCCTGCCAAAATTAGATGGGGGAAGAAGATACCTTGGATTTGAAATTACGGTGTCGATGAAGTCTTCTGCACTTCAATTGGAGACTAATTAGCGGAAAACTTCATAGTTGAAGTTAATTTTGTTGCTTTTTTCGGAGTGGTGAATGATGAAACTCAATATTTGGTTCCTTATTTTCACAAAGAAAATGAAGAGAGAGAAAAGTTTGGGATTACAGATTTACAGGTTGGGAAATAAAGAATTAATTAGCACATGAACTTATACAATATATCACTTTAGCACTGTCCTCATCAAAAATTGAAGAAAACCTTGCAACTTTCTCAAGAATCTCAATCAATGATTTTGAAATGAATCAATCAAGAATCCGAATCAATGATATTCAAAGCACAGAAATTTAACTACCTTTAATAAAGAATCAGGCAATTCAAAACAATCAGAATTCGTTTTCAATTTTATCAAATAAAAAGAATTGAAGGTTGGAGGACGGATGAAAGTAATACCTGGTGGCTGGTGGTCGTCTGATTCCGGCGAGGTGAAGGAGCCTAAGTTGATGACATGGGTAAATAAAGAGAAGAAACTGAAAAATAGAGAAAGAAACTCACAAATGGAAGAGATAAACTAAGAAGTGGGTCAATATATTAAAAAAGTGGATGATATGGGTAAATAAAGAGAAGAAAGTTGATGGGACATGTTACTCAGAATAGAAAAATCAATAGTGTGTAGATTAAAAGGGAATAAACCAAAAATGAAAGTGTTTAGAGATAAAAGAAACCGAGGGAATACTAATATAGTCCTCATGATCTTCCTAACTAAGAAAATTGAATGTAAGATAAATAGGGCTCAGTTGAGGGGGATAAGGAGAATTCTTCAAATGAGTCCCATGAGGTTTGATCACTAGACCTAAGGGATTTTACGTGGGATTTGACGTGGGAATTGATGTCACATTGTCACTACTCCACCATCTCAACCTCAATGCTTAAATATACTCCCTCCATTCTCTTTTGTTCTTCCTATTTAGAATCTTGACACTATTCACAATTGAAGAGAATCTTCTAAATTTATTTTCAACATATGATAAAAAAAAATATAGTCATGTATGGTCTTGTTTGATTCATTTCAATGAGTACTTTATTAATATTTAATCATTATAATTTTTACTAACACACAATGAAAGATATTTAAGGTCAAAGACGTACATTGGCAAATATGGAAGTCAAAATAGGAAGAATAAAAAGAAACAAAAAGAGTATATAGTCGTACCATCTATATATGCAATAGGTGTTGAGTATAAATTCAAAGATATCATACATATTTTTCTTATGCTCATCTCCGTGATGAAATGACGGACTCTCGGAAATTAAAGGGTTGTGATATAATTTTTCTAGTGATGATTGTTTAGGGATCCGTTTGGTAGGGTGTAAATTTTTTTTTATGAAAATGAGTTTTCTTTTTCCTCTTATTTTCCGTTGTTCGGTTTGGAAACGGGTGTAAACACAAGTTTTCCATGGAAAGAGCTATAGGTGTAAATCATTTTCCTTTCAAAAAGAAAGGAAAACACATTTTACTTCATTCTCCTTAGCAACCTTTTACTCTCCTCTTATTCATCCTCTCCCTTCCCCTTGCATTTTTCTTTTTTCCATAACTTTTTTTTACATTGAACCAAACAAAGGAAAATTAGCTTTGCAATTGAATTTTCTATTGTAAAATATTTTACATGAAAAATCATTTTATAATGAAAATATTTTACATCCAACCAAACGGAGCCTAGATGTAGTTTTCAACTTACGATAGAACTACAATTGGATAATCGAGAAATTGCATAACATCGAGAAATTGCATAACTACAATTGATGCATATAGAATAAAAAAACTCAAAATTTCTTTTACAACTAATTTTTTTTACTCTTATCCAAAAAAATAACCTCCCATCCCCATAGTTGCTCTATATAATCATGAGTGAAATAAAGCCATTTTAAAGTTCACTACAAAATGTGGATGCCTCTTATGTTAGCTTACACCTTCCATCTGGTTTGGGAGGGGTGGTCTATGACTTGTCGAGTCAGTGGCGGATCTAGAATCAGCATTAGGTGGGTTCAAGTCAAAAGTCAAAGTCAAAAGTCAAAGTTATAAACCGAAAAAATTAATATATAAATAAATAAATTTGTTAATACTTAAAACAACCTAACAAAAATTTAAATATTAACTCTTTTTTTTTTTTGACAAATGTATAATGGTAAATTGTAATTTACTACTCGGTAGGGGGATGGTTAATATGATGTGATAGATGAGAGAGAAATAAAGAATTATTTTTGGTGAAACCGTGAAAGGTCTGACTTTGAGTATTTGTATACTTGTTTTTCCTTTTTCAACTAGAGTAAGGAGAGAGAAATTATTTCCACTAAAAAAGAGGTAAAAGCTGCAGCAAGAAAAATGGTTTTACTTTTCTTTTTATTTTACCTATTCTTTAGGTTATTCGGTTACCTTTTCAACTAGACTACACAATAACCAATGAATGCAATTTGAGAGTAATGAGACGTGTTGTACTGCTGTAGCCTTCAAGCCGCTTGTCACTTTCATCCTTCATTTATTTTTTCTTTCTTTTTGCCCAAATTGAGTTGATTGTATTTTTTTTTTATTTAAGTGGGGTCATTTGACCCCACACCTAGCCAAGTAAATTCGCCCCTGTGTCGAGTACCTAGGTGGTGGGGTTGAACGGATCTGTTATGCTCCAGACGCTCTCACGGCGGAGATTATGGGTATTCTGGTGGTCCTCCAAGTAGTGGTGCAAAGAAATTTGCATTTTGTCACCTTCTACTCGGATTGTAGGGTGGCGCTGGAGCTAATACAACAAAAGGATATATCTGATATGTATGTGAATCTAATTAATTTGTGCAGAAAGTGGTGGAACCGGACACCGGGAACCAGCCTAGCCCATAACAGGCGGGAATATAATATGCTCGCAAATCGCTTAGCCAAGGAAGCTCGTAACTCAATGGATATGTGTAATGTCACCAGGACTTACTCCTTCACTCCTAAGTATTGTATGAACACGTATGTATCAGATTTGAGCATGTTTGAAATGGGTTGTAATGAATTTATTTAAGCTATGATTATGTTCCTTTTCAACAAAAAAAAAAAAACAGTTCACTACAAAATGAGGTATGGAAAAGAGCCATTAAAAGTTGTGAGAGTTATTAAGGAAGCTTTGAGCTTATATTGGTCATAGGTTAGTAGATACTAGGAATCTAACTCTATGATGTAAAAAGTTATCTCAATCAACAACTCATAGTTGTAAACTTGTGGTTATAATTTAGCAATAAATATATTAAAAGGCATTTTGAAGTAAGTCTATATGCCACGTGGCACTGTCCCTTTATTGTTTCGTTCCATGTCATCAACATACATTAAAAAATTAGAAACATGTTTCGTACAAGATTCGACCACGTGACCTCAAGTTAATATAGTAAAGTTCTAACCAATGAACTATGCAACATTAGATACTCTCTTTTGGCATAAAAATATTAATAACCCGGGGCATCGCCGGGCCAATAACTAGTTGACTTATAAAACCAACTAGGGGATTGTTAAACGTCGCCCCCAAATTACTTAAAATCGCCCCAACTCCCCTCTAAAAATACCATTATACCCTTACGATATTTTTTTTTTAATTTTTACTCCAACTTAACTCCTCCCCTAATTCATATTATCTCTCAACTTCGCCATCACCACCCACGATCACCACCGCTAACCACCGGCAATCACCACCGACGAACACAAAATTCCGACGATTTTTTTTTTAAACGAATTTTTTTTTTAAACAAATTTCATGGGGCCAACGTGTGGCCTGCATGTTGGCCCCATGGGGCACAACGTCTGGCCTGGACGTTGTGCCCTATGGGGCCAACGTGCCACACGTTGGCCCCATGAAATTCGTTTAAAAAAAAAATTCGTTTACAAAAAAAAAATACCTCGTCGGAATTTCATGATCGTCGGTGGGTTGGAGATGTAGCGATTGGTGGTTAGTGATTTTAGGTGGTGGTGGAGAGAGAGAATTGTAAAAACAGCCAAGGGTATAATGGTACATTTACATAGTAGTTGGGGCGATTTTAAGTAATTTCAGGGCGATGAATAGATGTTCAGCTATTACTTGTTTGCAAGCAGCATCCTCAAGTAAAGTGCAGGGGCGGGGCAAATATAACGCGGGCCCTATACATTTTCTTAAAATTGGGCCCTTCATATGTAGTTCATAAAAAATATAAGATTCTCAATTCAAAAAAAATTACTTGGGTAAAAAAGATGAGTTGAAATTAATGAGAGAGAGTTGGGAGGAGAGAGTTGGAAAAAATGAGTTGAAATTAATGAGAGAGAGTTGGGAGGAGAGAGAGTTGGAAAAAATGAGTAGCCATTAATGGAAAAATGGGAATATGAAGATTCATCTTGGGTAAAAATAACCTACGCCTAGTTTTTAATGTGAGGATGAATTATAAGGGGAGTTGGGGACTTCAGCAAAGTCGTTGAAACAACAAAAATTAAATGAGTTTTACTCCTACCAAGAATTGAACCCGCATCCGTGTTGCTTTTCCCTTGCCACTTTACCACTGATCTAAATGCTTTGCTTTTGTCTTCCTTTCAAATATTTGATATAAATATATTTCGGGGCCCCTGTATTTTGAGGGCCTATTCCGTTGCCAATACTGCATGGGCCAAAAACCGCCCCTAGTAAAGTGGGTATATAAAGCAACACCAACTTTAATATTGGATGTAAAGGACGATACTGATTTTGATTATTGGTGCACCTGATGACGCATCATAATAAAATATACCAATTCTCCCTCTGTTTAGCCACTTGAAAACCATGTGTTCTGTTTCCTACTCCCTATTCTTACCTTGACAATGCTAAAAAAAGTATAAAGAGTAATCAAATTCAGTAAAATTTATGATGACATGTCATTAAGCGCACCTAACATAATGTTCAATGCTACCAATGTTTCTCATTTTTTTTTGGTAAACAAGGCCCTTCATTCATTAAACATTAAAGTTCAAAATATTACAATCCGAGAGTAGGTGTTCATTACAATAACTAGGGGGTGAGGGAAAATCCTAATTACAACACAATCAACTTCTATAACCCTACATGCTTTGGCCATGCTTTCCGCCACTTGGTTATACTTCCTGCTGCAGTACTTAATCAGAATCTTCGGCCGTCTCTTGAGCCACAGCCTGCACGTATTTATCACATTTGCATATAAATCACAATAACCTGTTGTAAGTATATCAATTGCATTTTGGCAGTCAGAGTAAATAATAGCCTTGGGGAGATTGTGTGTCTCCACAAAGTACAGGGCTTCCAGGATTGCAAGGAGTTTCGCTGCGAGGGAGCTGTGAATGTAATGCGGTGAATCTCCTTTTATGGGAAGAAGTTTTTGATTTGTATTTGAACATTATTGATATGTGCAGAAAAAGGCGGAGTAATCTCCCTGAGGCGCAACTCAAGTATTGTCCACGTGAAGACAATAGGATAGCGGATGCAATGGCCTAAGCTTGTAGAATGTCAAATGTTGAATGTAATTTAACTAGGCTTTTTCCCCTACCCCTAGTTAGTATGAATTCCTATATCGGCATTTTTAACCAACATTAACTTTTTTATCTAGGTCTATTTTCACCAAAAAAAAAAAATAATGCTACCATGTTTACCCGTTTGTGTGGTGTTACTTCCAGAACCTAAGCTATAGTTGGTGTCATATAGGCCAACAAGCAAGTATAAATACATGAACAATTTACAGTTCACATTTCGTACACACATTATTAGTGCCACTGTTTACTCTTGACAATCAGTTTTGCACCAGAAAGAAGATACGTTCTCTTTTCTCTAACAAAAAGCATTAACATTATGTGCTCTATGTATTTTGTATATGATGGCACACTTCTGACTGCACAACACAACACAACTAGGCCATGTATGCTCCATTATTGGACTGAATAAAACTTTCTACCCTTCTCCTTATCTCATCTGGGTTTGCTCCAACCAGCTTATCAACAGGAATGCCATCCTTCATCAGAATAAATGTTGGCATAGCCGTCACTTCCATCTTTGAAGTAACTTCCTAAAAATCAAAAACCATATTATAAGCTCCAAATCACCAACCAATGTTCTTCAGAGGGAGGTTAAACAACTATCACAAAAATTTTGTAGAATGCAAATACTTGGTAACCAGAAGTAAGTTATCTCAAATTGATCTTGGACATTAGATGCTTATAACAATTGATACATGCAATCTAGTTATCTAGTACATTGAACATACAAATTCCAACCATCATATCAGCTGATCCAAAAAAAAGTATAGTTATGATCCAGTAGTAGAATGGAAAAGGACGATTTGGATGAATATAGATACTGAGGTGCCATGAATGAAACGGAATTCTCTACAGCTGGAAAGTTACTAGAGAGTCCAGCTCTTACCTGAACGGTCATAATTTGCTTAAAGGGGAAATGAGAAACACGAACAGTTTGGATTAGCATGAGGAGGGAATTGGGGTTGGCAAATAGTCTTTTCTTTATTGTTTAGGTGTTGTAATCTTAAAATGATAACTTGAAAAAAAGAACTTTAGACTATCCTAATTCCCCTTAGATTGAGACATTATGTGATATCAGATAGATGCCTAAGACGACATGACCAGGTTGAGACTTCAAACAGGGGACAGTCCTACTCCTACATAACCCTTGTGGGGAGTGGCGAGTCGTTATAAATTTGAACCCTTATTTAAGAATCAATGGTAACGGTTTCAGTTGACGATTCATGTTAGCCGACCCCAAATCACTTTGGGAATAAGGCTTAGTTGTTGTTGTTGTATTTAAGAATCAATGGTTTTAGATGATATTTTTATTTTAGCTAAAGGTTTTGAGTGTGTTTCTTGGTCTTTTGTTGAGCGTAGTAGTAATGATGTAGCTCATGTGTTGGCTCATGTTCATCCTGTTGAGATGGGAGAGCGCATTTTGTTTAGTGAGTTTCCTAGCTCTATTGTGGACATTGCCCGTTCCGATCTATTAAAGTAGTCCCTTTGTTGGGTTCTTTTAAAAAAAGAAAGAATCAATGGTTACTCACGGATACAGACGGCCAACACCCAATTGGTCAAGTGGCGGGACGGGTTGGAAAAACCGAAAATAGGACCGCGCACTAAGCTATGTTGAAGCTGGGCAAGTTTGGTCCAAAATTTAGCATATTCAATAGTTAGACAGAACAATGGGGTTTATTACTCATGGTGGCCAGATCGAACTGGATTGGTGACTTAAAAGCTCGACCCACAACCAATTTACTAGGTGGACTAGACCGGGCTAGGTTGATCTAGATCGAACCTCAAAACTGGGCCCGACCAGGTGACTAAGATTCTGGGCTAGGATTGGGAGTTCGAGTCAACCCGGCCAATAGCCACCTCTCCTCACAGGCTTCCAACCAATAACCAAGAACAACAAGTAACTACACTATGAGTCATCAAGAATATCAAAACAACAAACAATACAATACAAACCCCTCAAACTTTAATGATCAATTTCACTAGCTTTTCAGGACATAAAATGATTCTTAAGTTCTATTAACACATGTATTTCACATATTCTGTGCTGCAAATTTCAGCTCTTTTGAGGCTGTAAGTAGAAGCAATATAATTAAGCAATCAAACCAATCCACACAAATCATGAAAGCAAGTCCTTGCGAACAGCCCCCATTTTGTAATGACATTGGGGTTGTTTGGCAATTAGCAATTGGCAGTTGGCAGTTGGCTTTTGGCTGGAAGCATTGGGTGTATGTATTGGCTCTTTGAGTTGGTTGTTCAAGCTAGCTGTTTGTAAAAATGTTTGGTAAATTTAGTTGTGGTTGTTGGCTATTAATTAGAGAGTTTGTAGGCCAACAAGCCAACAAGCCAATCCAAAAAGCTACTCCAGGCAGCTTTTTCAGCTAATTAAAAAGCCAATGACCAAACACTTTTTTTTTTGGTTGTTTGACCAAATTGAAAAGCCAAAAGCCAATCCATTTACCAAACATGGCCATAATGATTTTGGTTTGTAATGGCTGTTTTAGGCCCGAACTCGGTTGATTATTAATTTTATGCCCTGTTTACCGAAAAAAATAAAGGTCCTTGTGAACAGCAAGAATACAATTACCTTGGCATCATCAACATCAACAGTGAGAAACATAACATCAGAGTAAGTAAAGGCCAATTCCTGAAAGAGTGGATTCATAACAACTGATGGGATACACCATGAAGCACCAAAGTGAACTACAATCTGCAAAAAAAAAAAAAAAAAAAAATCCCATACAAATTTGTCACAAAAAATAATAGTTTTCACTCAGATTCAGAAACCAGAACAAATCAAAATTGGGTATGTGAATGCAAAAAAAATACTGAGATAAGCAGAAAAAGAACATTAAAAAAAAAACTATGCTAGGTGCTTACATGAACTTGCAAGATTTACTTCTCAAACATTTTTTTTTTAAGAACTTTTCAGTTTTTTACTTGTATTCATATTAGTAACAACTATATAGCACGGAAACGGTTGGGGTGTCTACAAAACCGGAGCTTCATTAAAATGAAAACGACGGGAGTGCGGAACAAAAATATATCAGAAACGGGAAAATTTCACGTCTTAGAAGTTTCCGAGCTTCATAGTTGAAAAATAGTATTAGAAAAAAAAACTTACAGGGCAACCCAAGTTTTTGGCTTTGTTGACAAAAAATTCCCATTGATCCAAAGAATCCACCGTTGACACCCTTGATGTGTTTCCCTCCACTTGGCTCTCCATTTCCTCTTACTAATTCTTGACAAGAAATTCTTTGTTGACAAACACTTGAAATTCTCTTCTAACAAACAGAACAGAGTGGATGTGAACGAACTAATAATATAACTCTAGATAAGAATGCAGACTAACATGAATCAACTATAGGCTATAGCTGGACCCACCTCATATAATCATATATATTATATATTAAAAATATCTTGTCCAGCATTTTAAATTTTCTTTTGTAATTATATTTAGTGTAGAAATGATAAGATAATGGGAAAAATATAAAGAATCCAAGGAAGGTGGATGATTATATAAGTAAAGAAATTTGGAATGAAACAAGATATGAATGATTCTTGGGGGCCACAATACTATGGGCTACGGTTCTAGAACATCCTAACATGCAAAGAAACAAGGAGATGAAAACAGATTATACAAAAAGCAATTAACTTTATTTGCCCAGTTCCATACCAAAAACAAGGAGATACGAGAACTTAAAATACATTGGCCCAGTTCCAATTACAACCAATTAATCATCTACTTTATTTGCATAACGTTATGCCTTCCTTGGGGAAAGTGTGTTTTGTACGTTAGAAAAATAGCAATCCGCCAAGTGCCGAGGTTCATAAATAAACTAACAATTCAAATACACATTTAAGAAATCTTGTCAGAAGTTATCTAATAAAATTAACTTTTTGTGATAAATTATCTAATAAAATTAACTTTTTGTGATAAATTATCTAATAAAACGTTTTAGGTTGTCGACTATTAGTTACTATTTTATGCAAAAATGTGGGGATTTATTAGTTTTGCAGCATTCATTTCCTCTCATGTGTGGGTCACATGACATTTTGGAACTTCCTCTTTTCCTCCTTTTTTTCCCCTTCTATTTCACTACGGGGGAGTTTGGTTTTGGATTTTGAGGAAAGGGTAAAAGAATCAAATAGGTTGATTCCCTTATTATTTGTTAATTTTTATTATTAAACTCTTTCTGCTTTCACGTCTCTACTTTCGAGTCTTTCATTATTCACCCCTGGTTTTGACTTATCATTTAAGCCTCAATCTATGGTCACTTTGAACAACACTAAAACTGCTATTTAAACACTAGGACCACCCCGCTAGCCACTTAACCAACACACCAAACCCACCACCCTAGCCCATCGACATTACCTCTCCCGCCACCCTAGCTACCACTCTGCATCGAAACCACCACCATATCCATCGAAACCACTCCAACCGCCAGAACCACCGTCCCCATGCACGAAAAATTACCACCGCACCACCTTAGCCACATAAACCACCACGTAAGCCGTCAACACCCACCCCCCAAAAAGCCACCCAACCAAACATCCACCAACACTACTTGAAAACCCATAACCCTAAAAGTTCAAAAAAAGAAAATCAAGAGTGAAAATGGATGTATACCTTTGCTTATGGTCGAATTTGACCTTTAAAACCTCAAAGTTTACCTTAAATGGTGGTGGAGAAGGAAAAGAAAGAAGGGGATGGTAGTATGGGGTTGTGTCGTCATTGTGAGGAGCGGCGGTGAGGGGTGGTGGTGAGAGTAGGCGATGGCCGATGGTCTTCAGAGAGGGAGGGGGAGAATATGGTCAAGCATGAGTGAAAAAAGGAAGATGAATTAGTTTACCCAAACAATATTTTTAATCAAAGGGTTTTACTTTCCTTTTATTTATTTTCATCCATTACCACTTTAAAAAGGTACGAATAATAAGGACAAATTATGAAAAAAACACGATGAAATCTCATCATCATCTACACTAACGAAGAACTTTTTTTACAATATTATATCAAAACTTGTTATTATTACCACAATTAATTGGCACAAACCAAACAAATCCTAAGAGATTTAGGTAGAGCCAAACTGATTATACTTTGGAGATAAGAAGAGGGAACAGAAAAAGAATATCAGTAGGAATAATTGAATTGCCTTTTGATCACACCTTTATCAGAGATGGGACAATATATCCTCCTGTCACCAACAGGAGAAAAAAATATACATGTCATCTAATGAAATCAAGTAATATTAGGCAAGCTGGAAACTTCGCCCTCGAATTGGATATATTACAACATAGATCAGAATAAAGTAATAAACCAATTAATGCAACCTATAGCTGCTTATACAAATCCAATAACGGCCCATCGTGTAATATAGATTACACAACCAATACACTCTAGGAACAAATTTCATACAAGTAACCCACAGAAATTGTAAATGTGATATTAGATGTTAAGAATAAAAAGGAGAACCATATCTCAGCCTATGCTTAAACGAGAATCTGCCGATCTTACAGCCGTCTGACGGCGAGGAACACCTATTTGACAAGTGTTAACTCTGGCGGCAAATCGAAGAGAGCACAACGACTCGTTGACTGATGAAGGTTCAGGAGAGAGATTGACAAACATCAGTGTCTTGGAGTCCCCACTAAGGCAAGGCTGATCACACAAGACCAATAATATTGAAATATTAGTTTGAAAAAAAATTGAAGCTAAAGAAGAAACCCAGTAATACATTAATCTGAATACTACTCCATTTCAAAAGCTTGAACAAAGTCTATGCACTATGCAGATTCAAGACACATAAATATGATAAATACTGGAAACTATGTCAATAACTGGGTATCAAAAGCATGTTAATGAGTACTACTAGAAACTGTTCAATAACTAGATATCAAAAGCATGTTATTGAGTACAACTAGAAACTGTGTTTCAAAAATGTAACCATAGATATTTATATTTCTACCTTTGACAAAATATTTTCACAATAAATTTCAAGGTCTAGCACTAAAAATGTCCATGCAATTGAAGGTAATGAGATATATGAGAATAGTTGCATCATTGTACCTGGAGAAGATATGTAAGCTTTGAGTTCCTAAAAGGAACATGGCTTTCCTTCTTAGCCAAAGCAAATATAACATCAGCGAGGCAGGACAAGCTCTTATTTATGGCCTGATTACAGCAAAAACAAATTAATTTTCCAAGTTATGAATACGACATCTCAATAGCATCTATAAACAACTTCAACAGCCCAAACAAATGTCGAAGAAATACCTGAGTCTCTTTCAATTGATCACCAGTGGAGCCACTTTTAGAGAGCCGCTCACTTCCAGCAAGATCAATTAGATTCAAAACACCATGCTTTTCAGTGGTCTGCAAAAACAAAACTACCCATGTAACAAAAGCCAAGCCATGTAGTTGGAGAGGTCGTAGAGAAAAGTACAAAAAAATACCTCATTAACTGCAGATATCCGCAAGGTAAAGACAAAGTGACTTCTTGATGATTGCTCATTCATTTGTGTCTTCCCCACTGACCTGAACATAGAACAATTAAGTCAGTTAGCAAGAGAAACCACAGAACGAAGCATCTTCTTGCGATGAATCACAATAAAGATAAACTACAACAGCAAGGAATAGGAACAAACACAAAATAATGACATACAGGAACTCTTTAAAATGAGTGCCACTCAAAGAAAGTTTTAAGTGCTTGCAGCCTAGCTAAGTCTAGCATCCAGTAGGACAGCTGGTAAGGAGATCTTAATCTTTTCTCCCAAGCATCATCAACATACCCATATCGCAATCTTGTTAGCAAATTGAGCTACCCTGAAAGTCCTCTCATGTTAATTTTCACTGATACCTCCATTTTCTAGAACCACCGTGTCAGAGTTTCAGCTCTATCGCTAACTTACCTACCCCTCCTCCCTCACCAAATCCAAAGAGGAAAAAAGCTGAAAGCTAGCTGAATATATATTTCGTACTTAGAGATGATAAGAAATGAACTCACCGACATTGACCAGCTTGATGCAACAGAGAAGCAACCTCTTTTGAGCTGCAGACATCAACGATGGTAAGATCAGAGACGTAAGTGTTCCCGTTAGCATCATGCTTAATAGCATGTTGCTTTAATGGAACACCATTTTCTGTACGTGCAGCATCCCAACTTGTTCGATTAGTCGCCAGCAGGTCCCTAATTGATTCATTGTAAATTTCCAGAACTGACGCCTGGGAAAAAAAATACCAAATTATGAGAAAAGAGAATGGAATTAAATAAAACACATAGCAAGTGCGGTTGCCTAATAATGCCAGTACACTTAGGATAGTGAAGAGTGAAGATTATACATATTTCTTTTATTATCCTTCTGTTTATATTCTTCACGAAATGTAAGTCTCCAAACAGCTTACCTGCATTTTATATTTCCAGCCTTGAGCTGAGAGTCTCTGGCTAGTCTCAAATATCTGCTCTAAAGAGCGAGGTATAAGCCCTTTCTGATCCATAAACTGAGGCCTTCCCATCATGGTGTATGTTTTCCCTGAACCTGTTTGCCCATAAGCAAATATACAAACCTGCCACAAGATGCAACACATAGAATCCTATGAAATCAGATGCCTGAGAAAGAAAAAGAATCCTTAACTATACTACCAGTCCCACAGTAGATGAGCACTATACACAAAGAAAACATCATTATACATCTACAATCCACTCCTACATTCCTACTGGCTCTGTGACAGTTTGTTCAACAGAATAATTGACAACACGATAACATTTGTAACACTACATTTCGATGACCGGCACTATATACAGCATGACGATCAGGGAAAAGTAATAAACTTCACTAGCTACTTTTCCTTTACGACATCTAGACAAGAGGGCAAAGTTTCCCCCTCTAACAAATTTCAGCTTATGAAACTGTGAATTGATTTCGGACACTTTGAGATGCTAAGGATAGTTATGTTACAAGAAATTCCAATGCTCACAAATAAAATCAACATATTACCCTATATCCATCAAGAGCACTCTGCACCAACTCTGATATCTCAGAGAACACATCATTCTGAGAGGCCTCGTGAGTAAATACTTTATCAAACGTGAAAGCATATTTTTGTCCTGAAAATAGAATAGCAGGAGTTAGTAACCAGTCCCAACAACCCTTTTACCAAACATACTGTTGCCACGGATTAATAGAATGTGATCACTTTTTAATTTTCTAGAATTTCAGTGCTAATAATGAAGCATGGATCATTTGGAATATCTGTCACATCTTGAGAGTCAAAGCAAGCATATCAACAATACAGTATGAGACTGGAACATTCCACTAAACAAAGATGCCTCGAAACCTACCACTTTGTAACAGGTCAATGCCCTGTTCATGTCCTTCACTTGAGGTAGGATAAGAGATAACTGATAAATCTGAACCACATCCATCCTCTGGCAACAAGGGCCTCACTCTGCAGAAGACACGAATGTTTCCTTTTAATTCCTGCAGCACAAGGCAACAACAAATAGAATTAGAATATTCCCTACAACCAATACGGGGAAAAACAGCTCCTACACCCAATCAATTTCCTAATGAAGGAAGAACACATAACGAGACTAGGGCTTCCCAGACAATGTGTTTTGTTTGTTCGTACGGCTACGAACTACAGCCTACATGAGATAGATAGCATATTCTGCATGTATGTTCAGTAGATAATAGTCCAGACATATTACAGTATTACATCTCCTGAGAAATGCATGAGGTCTTTTGTAATGTTCCCTCCCAAACGACATGCACTTACATCTCACTATAAGGACGTGACATCAGTTTGATAATCTGATGCCCACGGACATGGTTCATTGAGAGAAAAAAAAATACAGTAAAGGACACTAAGAAAGCAAAAGCTAACATAAAACTTGAACTGCAATCATGCTACCCTCTCTGGATACTGCAGACATCCATCTCTATCTTGGACAATATCATACTTTTCGCTTGTATAACTAAATTGATATTTCCCCATGCAAACATCAAAAGTTTTGCCGTATATAATCCAACAGACGAAGATCACTTTGATCCTAGCTTAGTTAAACTGTAAAAGGTGGGCATTACCATTATCAAAAAAATGTATATCAGCATTTAATATTTAGTGGTATGGAGGTCAGACTTCTTTAAACCAGACACTTCTTCGCCTCGTCAAATATCTGCTGTATTCTGCTATCTATTCTCCGATAAAGGGACATTGAAGGAAAATTTTCAGTGCACCAGAGGCACTGATGGAATATAACACTTCCGTAAACAGAATAAGGGACCAAATTGTATACTACTTAGAATAAACCATAATTTTAGTTACACTAACAATCTTTGTTTTTGCTCTTTTCTGTTTCTATCTTATTATGGGCTTCTTTTAGATTAAACTATAAGGCTACTATTCTGCCAGATAAATATTACCAAAATAGTGTTGTGGAGCTTTCTCCTCAACATCTCCTTTTCATTAATCTGTTGCTCTGCATCTGCCAGACGATCTCGCAATTGGCGTATCACTTGCTTTTGATCTTCATACTCTGTTCTTGTTTCTGAGACAGAAAGATCAGCCATCTGCACAGAATTCTCCTAAATTAGAAAATGTGCTGAATACAGGTTAAACAGTGAAAGCTACTGATTAGAAGAGAAGCGCAAACTGAGTATTTCAATTCCACCTTCAGTTTTTCATTTGCAGAAGCAAGCTGATGCTGGAGTCTATGCAATTGCTCCCTTTGCGAAGCGCAAGTTTCCTACGGAGATGGTCAGCAGAGAATACCATTTAGAAACACAATAATAAATGGGTGAGACATAAAAGGAAAAGAATAAAAGTAACACAGTACAAACCTCCAAAGCATTTGACTTGATCATCAAGTTGTCCAACTCCGCTACAGACTTCCCAGTACTCTCCTTATATTTTTCTATTTCAATAGTTAGGAGTTGCACTTGTGAATGAAGCCTGTCACGATCTTCTCTTACTTGTTGTAGTTCACCTCGTAGACAATTCACTTCCTTCATCAATGTCTCTTTTTGCTTTGCAACCTCATCTTGAGAAGCCTACACATAAGGAAATAACGAGACCATATTTAGATCAAAGCTCTTAAAACCAGTAGCAAACAATGATGATATAATTTGGAAAAGTAACGTCCATGACTCCATGTTTCTTTCATTTTCATTTTCATTATACAAATTGTAACAGGTAGGATTGCTTATCCTGACTTATACAGGGAACTAAGTAAAAACAGTAAATAGTTTGTCCTCTGAGATACACTATCCACACCTCTTTCTCACTTGGCTACAAGGAAGTTACACAATAAGAGCCTCCTAAACTAGCACCCGAATTATCTTTTCATTCACTTCCTTGCGAACACAAACTCCACCTTGTCTTATCATTAAGAGGCATCGTAAACAATACAAGGAAGTTGATGTCTCACATCTCAATAACTGATGAAGCACTCAAATACACACACACACACACACACACACACACACACACACACACACACACACACACACACACACACACACACAAACAAATGCAAGCGCGAAAATTTGATATTATGGCACATCATACAGTCATCATTTGTTTAGTCAGATAGTTTGCAAACACAGGCAATAAGTTGTAAGAAATCAGCTTTTATCCAGCAGTTTACCCTTGAAGCTGTTAATTGTTCTTGCAAGGAAGCATAATGGCCCCTTAAGGTGCCCAAATTCTCTACAATTGTGGATTTCTCCTTCTCCACCCTTTGAAGTGTTGCGTTCGCTGTTGCAAGATCTGTTTGCAGTCTGCTATTATACTGCTGTAAGCTTGTATTGTACTCTTGCAAGCGCTTGTACATATCATTGACTGATACTACCTGAAAATTTAATGTTTAAAAGGGTAAATTAAACATCACGAGCATAAGAAGATTGTTAACCTAAAGAATTTATGTTAACGAGGGAATAAGAATGTTACGTATAATACTACTGCAATACCTTTTGGTCAGCAGTCAACTTTTCTTGACGGGTTTTCTCAAGCTCCTGTGAAAGTGAAGCGTTCAGAGCTTCTGCAGAAACTCTCGCTTCCTTTTCTTTAGCATGACAGTCGATTGCATCCTACAGATTAATGTTGGAAATTTATATAGGACCAGAGATTTACCCAAAAAAAATCAAATTCCAGATGCTTGATATGATGATTAATAAATGCTAGACATACCAACTTATCAGACTCTTCTATTGCAACTTTATCCTGCAAAGCTGCCTGTTTTTGTCTCAATTCTCCAATGACCGCATTAAGTTCATCCTCCTTGTTCTTCCTCTCAATCTCTGAAATCGTGCCACATATAAATTAGATTTGAATAGTTACGACGACATAAACTTCATAATTGGCACCCTTACACCTATAGCCAAAAATCAAAGAACCGATCTCCATTGTAGACAATCAGGTATTCTATGACAAATCGATATTCGTGATTCAGACAAAACATATAGAGCATTCACATTCCAATCCACTCCTATGCGTAATTGTTCTGAACTGATACATTCCTAGCTTAAAATTCTCAACTCGTACAGGCAGAAAGTCAGGTATGACACAACAAATTGATACTTCGCAATCAAACCAAACGATTTACTTCACTTCCAAAAGTTATATACTGATAAAATCCTAGCTATGGAAATCGAAGATTCGTAATTTATCCAGTCCAAAAGTTGTATGCGAATAGAGGCCATAAATAGTTATCCAAGTGTCACACTACAATACTTGCTATAATACAAAATCAACAAGATTAGAGAAATGAAAATTACCAATTTCCGTGCATCTCTTCTCTGAAGAATTTAATGAATCACGCAGCTTTTCCTGCTCCTGATTGAGATTCTGTTCAACTCCTTGAAACCATTTCAAACAAAGCCTCAACTTTTTGTTCGACTCCGAAATTTGCTCTAATTTACCCTACAAATCAAAATCAAACAACCAATTCTTACAATCTCTTCACCAATCAACACCACATTGATCAAACAATCATAAAACATTCAATTCAGAATTCAAACCTTAAGATCAAACTTCTTCCCCTTAATCTTCTCATTCAACAACGCCTCAACTTCTTCCCTGGTAAATTCGACACTCTCCGACGCCTCGGCAACGGATGCCGCATCACTAGCACTATCTTGATTGTTAGAATTGACAGTGGAAAGCACTCGTCTCCCCCTGCTCGACGCAGTGGGGCCCGTCAACCTCGATCCTCCGCCGATTTTCCGGCGCTTATCGAAGGGGATTTCTTCTCCTCCATCTTTCTTCTGCAATCAAAAAAAAAAAAAAAAAAAGAGACGGTAAAAAAGCGATAAATTAGAAGAAGAGCAAGAAGTACCTTGATTAGCAGAAAATGAAGAGAGAGAGTGAGAATAGCGTACATGGTGAGGACTCTTGGGAGGTCGATTTTGGTTGCGAGACGCCATTTTTGTTGAGGAGAGAGAAAATGAAGATGAATTGGTGAAGAATTTGGGGATTTAGCTTTTTTTGGGGTTCGATTTTAGGGTTTTGCAGAAACGAGGAGGAGCGGGGGAAGAGGGAGGGGAGTGGAGTGGAGCGGAGAAAGAGAGAGAGAGAGACGTTGTGTTTTTGAGTTTTTCAAATTTTGAAATGTGCACTGGTGTGTTATGGAGGGGTCAGGAGATGCCTCCTTAATTTGGATTCCTGGAGAACAACGCAACGTTTTGCTTGTAGAGAAAATGAAACGCGATACATGGGTGAATGGTAATCCACTTTTGTATGATACAACGGTCTCATATTCTTTTCATGTTATTCAAATGTGGAGACGGCAAAAGGCCAAAAGTCATCCAGCCCACCAACTAACTAGCTTCACAATGGCAGTGGGTCTAAGACTTCACCCATATATTATGTCGGATCCACCCTATTTTTAAAGGTTTGGAAATGGTGTCGGATCCACCCTATTTTTAAAGGTTTGGAAATGGTGTCGGATCTAGACTAATCCTATTCATGGACCCATTTATGAATTATTTTTTTCCAAAAAATTAATATATTAAAATTGCAAAATACAATTTACATGCTCATTACTATAAGTCTCTAATTTTTTAAAATTGAAATTAATGATAGGAGAATTAACATATGAAATTTGTTTAATATTCTCACTAGTGTGTAGCTCGGGCAATGCCCCGATTTTTTAGTTTGACTAATAATTCTACGTTTTGAGCTTATATAATTTATTCCAAATTAGTCTATTATATATTTTAATGTTCCAAGCTATATATATAATTATGTGGAGTAAAGAACACATCTAATTGTTGGTTGAGATGGTAAGCCTTTTACAGTACAACGTATTGGTCGCATGTTATAATCTTACTATACAAATTTTTGTAGTACGTATTCCTTGTTAAGTATATGACATAGCATGTTTCTAGTGAATGGGGGGTTCCACATGGCACATATACTTTCTTAGGAACACCTTTTAATATATTAGTATAGATTATTTACTGAAATACATGATATTTACGTAAGCATTTTTTATATTATGGATTTTTTATAGTCTTGTCACTTGTGTACTAAGTACTAACTTTTGAATTGAACTAGGTTTACATAATTTTTCTCATGAGTTGTAATTTTTACTAAATCATTATTTACTTTGCAGTCAATGTTTACTTCGTTATATGTAAGTGATCTACGCAATAAAAAACATATATATTAAATGATCAATGAAAAATAAAGAAAAAAAAAATTATCTTAAGGGCCTATTTCTAACTCATTTAGACCCAGAATCCGCTAGACCCAACAAGTTTGGGTATTGGTCTGTATTTTTTAGACCCAATGGGTCTGGGGCGAGTCTAAGTCCATTTTTAAAAAGTTTGGGTCTGGGTTTTGGTGGACCCACCCCAGACCCGACCCATTACGATATATAGTTTGATAGTGTGTAGGGTTCAGATTTACAACAAATCTAATAAACGGATTATCCACTTTGATTTTTATGAGCCATTAAACCCATTTCAAATTAAACACTTTAGGTTGATCCAATTACCTGCTAATGTTTATTTATACACTATTGATTTAAGCTAAAAACAATAGAATAGGATAAAATCTCATACTAGGAAGAATGTATCGAAGTCAATAATATTCAGCATAAGAATAATAATAAAAAAATCATTATCCAATCGACATTTTTATTTAAACTTACAAGGATTATTTGGTGTTGTAAGTTTGATGTTATCATACTTCTAGTTTGTTTAATTTTGAACTAATATTATCCATTTCTTTTGTTTTTATGCACAATTAATAATATTTGTTTCTCTGTTTTGAGCCTTCATTATTTTTTGCAAAAATACTTTATAGGAAAAAAGGAGAAATAAAAACATAATGAAGTGAACTGGGTCAGTTTTGGGTTAGCATATCTATTAGCAAGTCCAAATAAACGCTAGCATCTCGCTTGACTTAGTGAGCGTTGATACACTAGCATGCACTGGCTTCGAGCATTGGACATATCAGCAACACTACCCCTTTTGTGGCACGCTGACACTAGGGCCCGCTATTAACCATTTGCGCTAGTCGCCTAGTCCTTGACGATTTGCACTCACTTCTTTGATTTTTTTTTTCTTTTTTGCATTTTACAAAGCCATTCGCGAGTCTGACGCAAGGCCACGTTGTTCGCTACCATGCTTGAGGGCCAACTACTTTTATTCATTCCTTTTTTTTTCTTTATACTTACAAACACAACCCATTTTCTATTATAATTAAGGACGAATTATCATCTAAAATCCTGATTTTACGGTTGAATATGGCGAGAAAAGGAAAAGAACAAGTCTAAGAATATAAGGTTGTCATTTCTACAATTAGGGCACTAACATATAAAAAGAGTTGTCATGTAAATAAGTGTTTATGAAATGAAAAAAGAATACGAAAAACCCTAGCCGATATCCCCTCCTCTCCTCTCTCTCTCATCTTTTTATAGAAAACCCTCTAGAGGGGCTGCCATGGATGTTTTCATCCATGGTAAGCCCCTCTTTCTCTCCTTTTTGCAGTTTCTAGTTTATTTTCTTGTTTTTTTCGTTTTTTTTTTGCAGTTTTTAATAAGTCCCATCTGTGTGATGGCTTTAGTCTCCTTTATGGTTTTTGTAGTCACCCGCTTCACGGCGGGTCTATTAGTTTGGTTTCTTTGTGTGTTAGCGGGGTTTGGACCCTGGCTCCAGTTGAAGGTTGATTTGTTGATAGGATTTTGTGCGGGATTGCAACGGCGGTCAGCACTTCACATACAATCGGTTGAATCAACTCTAGTTCTACATCAAAACTACATCAGATCGTTAGACCCCCTCGTAGAAGGCTGCATCAGACAGCGATGTAAAAGAGGGTATTTAGAAGGGTTATTTTTGCACAACGATCGTGATTTTACCATATTAGAATTAAGTTTATTTCAATTTGATGTGTATGTTTCAGCATCTGATTTCTATTGTAGATGTCGTATGACTTTATATTAATGAATGAATTTTCACTTCAAAAAAAAAAAAAAAAGAGTTGTCATGTTTACACTTAGCAAATACCACCTAGCAATACTTGGTCACTTACAAGACTCTTACTTCAGATCCTAGATATATTGAGTTCGAATCTTGCCAAGTATGGTATTTGGTGTATGGATCCCGTTATTTTTCTTCCTAATTTTAAGCACATGACCTGCAAAATGACAGGCAAAGTATTTTTTCGTATCGTTAAATATAAAAATTAGTAACAACATTTTCCTCTAGTAAAAATCAGTTTTAGTCAGTAAAATAATTTCCTTTCAGTAAAACTAAAGGGAAAAATTAATGAGAATAATGCCACCTTTGGCCGATCTGCTCAAAATAGTCCCACCTTTTGAAATTTTGGAAATAATCCCAACTTTAGGATATATCTACTCAAAAAGGGTCATTTCAACCTGTGACCAGTTTGACCGGTTACAAATTTTGTTGACTTTTTTTCCACCCAAAAAACTTGTTGAATTAGAAAAAAAAAATCCTACCCTCCCCCTTCGCAGCCACCTAAACAACCCCCACCCACCCACCCAAAACCCCCCTTTCCTCGATACTTCCATTCGCATAGCTCCGCTTTCCTCCCTACGATAATTAGAACTATAGGAGTCACCATTCTATGATAATTCTCCAAATTCTTCTGTATTATTTTATCATTTCACCAAAATTGTTGTTGATTATCGCTAATTTAAGCTAGGGTTTGAGGTAGTTTTATGATCGTTTCCATAAATTCATGAATATTCGAAATATGAATCGCGACCAGAATGAATTAGAGAGAGAAAGATGGGGAGATGTTGGAAGGAAATGGAGGTCCGACATTTCAAAAAGATTGATCAACATGCATAGGTTTTTTGGGGAAAAATTCGAAAATCTAATGTTTTTGGTCGATCAATTTTGTTGGAGATGTTGTTGTTGATTTTCATGCTTGAAATGGTTGAATTTGGGGTTTAAGGGTAGGGATGGCAATGGATCGGAGATGGGTCGGGTGGAGCTTCATCCGCCCCATCACCCGCGACCCAAAATTCCATCCACACCATCCATCACTCGCCAAAATTTCACCCATATCCGCTCCACCTATCATTCGCTGGTGGGGCGGGTGGGAAACGGGTGATACCAGGAACAAAAACTATTTTTTAGACTTAACAATTTTAAAGAAATTAATATAAAAAAAAATAATCATAGTCTCATAGATTAACAATAAAGCGACAAAATATCAATCTTATTACACACCAAAAAGTAATTATAAGTATTTATTTAAGGTAATTAAAAAAATTATTATTTTTACTTACCTTAAATGACACGTGGCAATAAAAAACAAATTTCTTTTTATATTATATTATATATATATATATATATATATATATATATATATATATATATATATATATATATATATATATATATATATATATATATATATATTATTTTTACTTACCTTAAATGACACGTGGCAATAAAAAACAAATTTCTTTTTATATTATATTATTTATATATATATATATATATATATATATATATATATATATATATATATATATATATATATATATATATATATATATATATATATATAGTGGAAAGTGGATGGATGGAGCGGGTCCAAAAAATATCATCCATATCCGACCCGACCCACCACCCGATCCATCCATCGCCCGCCCGTCACCTACTTCACCGCGGGTGATCACCCATTCACTCGGGGGCGGGTGGGTGGATAATCCATCACCCAAGGATAATTGTCATCTCTATTTAAGGGTGAGAAAGTGGAGGAGAGAGAAAAAGAATGACAAATGTTGAGAGAAAGTTGACGAAGGGAGCGGGTTTCGGGGGTGGTGAAGGGGGTGGCAGCGGTGGAAGAGGAAGGGGTTGGTGTTTTCTGAAGAAGAGGGAGCGGTCGCGTACTGGTGGTGGAGGGGGGTTTTAGTGAATCTGTAATTAAATAATTAAATTTAGGTGTTATTAGTTTAAAAACATATTAAATTATTTCTTAATTGTATAATTAGGGTTTTAAACCTATATTTGTAGGTTACCAACATGTAAAGGCCTATTTTGAGCAGACATATCTCAAAGTTGGGATTATTTTCATAATTTCAAAAGGTGGGACTATTTTGAGCAGATCGGTCGAAGGTGGGATAATTCCCATCAATCTTTCCAAAACTAAAAGTGAAGTGAACGATCTTTAAAAAATAATGTCATTTGGACAAGAGAAGTGTAACTTGAAGGTTAATTCAACCATTCGAAAATAAAAAAGACAGTAAAAAAGTTTCCTAACCTCCACTGACCATCCTTGCAAAGAAATTACAATAAGTAGCCCATACATACAACCAAATGGGTGTCAAATGAGGATCCTACACACAAGACACTCTCGAATGTATGTGCCATGTGACACTTTTCTCAAAGTTCTAATACACATGTTTATGATATCATTTAAAAGTATTAACAATCAACCTAGTTACTAAGAATCGAACACATGACCTTTGAATGAAATATGAGAGCTTAATTAACTACCAATCCACTACAGTTTCAATATTTAATGTTTCAAAGTAAAACATAATATAGTCTTATAATTATATGTAACTATAAAGACATAGACAAGTTTTTTAATCTTTAACATTTTTATTAACGTAATAACATTCTCTTACCCCAATTACTTTGAAATTGTTGTTTTTATCCACAATTTCTTAGAACTGTATGTACTTTTAAACAACTTATCATGCCAAAACGTCCATTTCACTATTTCGCACTAGACAAAAAATTACGAAAAGCTAATGAAATCAATTATGATATTTATGAATAATAACATATTTGATAATTATAATTGACCCGGGGCATCGTTCGAGCCAAAATATTACTTCCTCCGTTCCAAAATAAGTGAAACACTTGTCTCAAAAAGCTCTCACATAAATGAGAGAAGTTTTTCACTTATTTTGGAACGGAGGAAGTAGTTTTTTTTCTTTCTGAAAGGACATAAAACCACCTAATATTGGAAAGAACCATGAGTCCATGAGTACCATTAACACGAGTGTATATGCTTAATTGCAACTTAATAATGCTCAAGAAACAAACAAAAAATGATTGATAAGTGCGTTTCTAACGTACTTAATAGACTCATTTTGGCTCATTTTGATCCTCTTTATCCCCTTTATTCCCTCTTTCTTCTCCCTTTCATATTCTATTTCATTCACTTGATCCTTCTTGATCATAGTGACATTTTACTAGATATTCTGTCATTTTTGACCGAATTTCTAGTACATTTGCTTTCATCCTGTTTTATCATGTTCTTAATGTTGGTGGGACTACCGAAGATGACAACGAGTTCAAGAGTCGGCAAAGGAAGCAATGAAAATAGAGCACAAGTTGAGAAATGGTGGGCTCGCACCATGCCCCATGTCCGCCCGCATAAAGGAACACAATGCACAATAAAATCTTGTAAGAGGAACTTCAAATGGGAATATCTCCCAAACCATAATTTGGATGAAGATAATTCTATTTGCAGGTGAATGCCCGTTTTAGTAGTTCTCCAACGACTGGTCATATGCTTGTTTTGGATCTAAAATAAAGGAGTTATGCACTTTTTAAGTTGAGTTGTCTGACTAGAGCGTAACCAGAGGTGCGTCCACACCTGCTTCTTAGGTTCCCCCGTACCTGTTTCTTAAGTGCACCCGCACCACTTCCCAGAGACTAAATTTTACAAGACCAAAGGGTAGGTCGCCCACACCATTTTCCATGGTGCGCATGCACTTATCGAGTTTCGAAAAATCTGTAAAGCCTTGTGCTGTTTTAAACAATAGTTTAGCTTTTATTTTAGAGTATGTTTTATTCTAGTTTTTGTAGAGAGTTTATTAGGTTTCTACTTAGAGAGAAAGACATTGAAACTTTGAGTTTTCAGACTCTAGATTAAAGATTGTTGATTTCTACACCTCAAACAAAGGTACTTTTAATTGATTCAAGATTGCAACTCCCAGTTTTCATTCTTCTTGTTATTGTTCTTCTATATCATTTCATAATTATAGATCTTATAGTTTATAAGTTTCATAACTATTAGTTTTTATTCTCTCAGTCCTTTAATTTAGCCCTGGATTATTAGGTATATATTTATGATTTTTATGTTAGATTCCATGATTACTGAGTAGTTTCCTATCTAGGGTTTGGGTAAAAGTAAGAATTAAGGCTTTCCTTGATTGTTAATGTAATTGTAGTTATCTATTGATGATTATGCATTGATCTTCGTGTTTTAAGACCTCAGGATAGGTATTGATCACATTTATGCTTTAGTATTTTATACTTTCTTAATCGAATTTTGAACCCAAATATCATCCCTATGAATCAACTTAATTTCTAGGACAAGATTTTTTATAGAAGTTAAGAAGATCCTTTTATTAGGGGTTTTTCGTGCTTATTTGATCTCTTAATTAATTAACTAAAGACTATTCGAGAGAGGATTTAATTGATTGATTAAGTGATTAATCTTGAGGACCATTCGAGAGACGACTTGAGTATTTTAGAGGAGAGCTAAACCTTGCATAATTTCGCTTTTGAATAGGCAATTGCATCAATAACCATTCAACCCGTTTTGCTTCATACTAGTAGCCTTGACCCTAGTGTTTTTCTCATTGATATTTTATGCTCCTATTTTATTTGCTTGTTCTATTTGATCTTAGTTAGTTATTAGTTGTTACAAAACCATTCCAAAAACCCCAAATACCTTTTAATTAGGCAATTTAATCTCGTTTAAACTTTAGTTAATCCCAATTCCCCTGTGGATTGAACCTTGACTTGATTTTAGGTGTTCCTATTAATATTCAGTCCACTAAGAAAAATCATTTCATGCCTCTTGTTGATAAGATTAAAAAAAAATACTTGCTTGGAAAGCTATGTCTTTTTCGTAACCATCTAAAATGCTTTTGATTAATATAGTGCTAATTATTATGATTCGTCACGTGCTCTCTATTTTTGTTCTTCCTACCACAATTTGCAATAAACTTGACTCACTTCTTTGCTCCTTTTTATGGTCATCTAATGGTAAGAGAAGCATAACTTGGGTGAAAAAAGAGATTACTTGCCTACCTAAAGCCATGGGTGGGTTTAAGATCAATTGCTCTTGTTAACAAGGTGTGTCAAATGAAGCATGCTTGGAGAATATACAAAACCCCTAACTCCTTAGGAAAAATTCACATGAATAATCCCAACTTTCACCCGTCTTCTCAAAATAATCCCAACTTTGGATTATTCCTGAATAATCCCAACTTTTGAAGGAATCTTCTCAAAATAAGCCAAACTATATTTTTTCTTGCCTACACTAATCCAATTTAGGTCTATAATATATTGAAAATCAATAGTTCAGATTACTTTGAGAATGTACCCCCTAAAGTTGGGATTATTCTGAAATAATTCAAAGTTAGGATTATTTTGAGAAGACTGGTAAAAGTTGGGATTATTCATGTCAATTTTTTCAACTCCTTATTAGCCAGAGCTTTTGAATCTCGAAAAAAATTAAGTCTCTCTATTGGTTTTTGAAGCCCAAATATGAATACTTCTATATCTTGGGGCTTTAAAAGTTTGCAAGAGGCTGAGAAAATCTTTTCTCAAAACTGTTCTTAGAAGATTGGCAATGGACACTCTGTGAGAAATTTTGCCCAACCTTGGTTAAATGACAGTATTCCAGTGGCAAACTCAGCTCTTCCTCTATCTCTTATCCGTAATTCCAGGGTTAGTGACTTCATTGATGTTAATTAACATGTAAAGGTGATCAAGTGAGGAAATTTTTTAACCACCAGGATGCTTCAACCATTCTAGCTTCAGAAGCTCCTACTACTTAACCTGATTTCATGTATGGGAAGAGTCATACTTCGGGGCACTTTACTTCAAAAATAGGCTATATATGCTTTCCTTTTGCACCAAACCATCTCAGGTCCTTCAAACTTACAAAAAGCATGTAAACTTTTATGGCATCTTCCTATTATTCCAAAATGGAAGTTTTTTTTTGTGTAAATTATTGTATGATAGATTGGCAACAAAGGAACAACTTTTCAAGCATGTCTACCTATTGGGGCATGTGACCTTTGTCTACAACCATGGAAACTTCTAAGCATCCGTTTCAAGAATGTCCTATAGCTACTACTACTTGGTTAAGTGATTCCAATTTCATTAACATCATTCAGCATGATTCCATATCTAGTCAAGAATGGATCATCAATTATCCTGCTCTGTTATAGCATGGATGGGTAAAATACTGTTCATATTAAGAGTTTCATTATGATTTTATGGAGCTTATGGTTACATCGCTATGAGAGGGTGTTTAGGAATGCTCCTCCAGCCCATGCTAGCATCTAAGCGCAAATTCAAAGCATGCACACAGCAACAACATCAGTTTGATGAGTGGTTAGGGCTTCAACAACTAGACTTTCTTCATCCTCAAGAAACAAACCTTAGTCCACCTCTTAGATTTCTCATGGTAAACTTGAGCTGGCAACATCTTGCCACTCAACCGCAGATTATTACATTTGATGGAGCATGGAAAAAAACTACAAAGGCGACGTGTATTACTTGGGTTTTGCATGATGAGATCAACATAAGTGTGCAAGGGGGAGGGATGATTATGGTTTGGCCTCCTCAACACTTCACTCAGAAGCTATGGCCTGTTTTCAATGCCTTCAATGGGCTTCAAGGAGTCATCTATCAAATATCCTTCTCCACACAGACTCCAGCAACCTTGTGCTCGCTCTTCAAAATATCAACACATCTCACCTTCATCTCCACTGGACTCTTCGACTAATCAAAGACATTGCTGCTTCATTCCAATGGTGTGCTATGTTAAAAGCTAATCGTGAACAAGTTTTTAAAGCACACGAGCTAACTCAAAAGTGTGTTGTAGTACTTGTTCTAGATTTACTACCTTGTAAATGTTTCTTTCCGCTAATGTAAAAAAAATAACTTATATACTTCCTCCGTTCTGTTTTAAATGAAACATTGGGTGAAATGACACTATTCATTGATCAATTTTGACTCCAATATATCGCCATTATATAAAGAAAAACATAGTCAAGTGGGATCTTGTTAGATTCGTCTCGATGCATACTATCAAATTATAACTTTTTATATATTTTTTACGTGTACACAACTAAAGATATTAACGACTAAAGAAGCGCGTTGGGTTGCGTGAAAAAGCAAACGTTTCATTTAAAACAGAACGGAGGAAGTATTAAAGAATGTAATAAGAAAAAAAAGATCATTCATACGTCTAATCTCCTCACGTGCAATGTGTGTCTCCCTAGCTTCTCACTAGGGGTGTGCACCGGTCCAAAACCGGACCGGACCGGTTGGACCGGTGGACCGGAATCCAAAAATTTTTTGGACCGGGACCGGACCGGAAAAATTCCGGTCCGGTCCGGTTTTGGACCGGTTGGACCGGAATTAATATTTTTTGACAAAAAAAAAACTTTTTCTTAGATTTAAATATATTTATCAATTCAATATATTAAAATATAATAATTCTAAAAGCAATAATCTTAAAGGCAATAAATATGAGGTTTTAACTTTCTAACTTTTTAAGTTTTAAACTTTTTTTTAACCTTTAAACTTTTTTTTTTAAAAAAAAAACAGGAATTCCGGTCCGCCGGTCCGGACCGGAAAATTCCGGGTTTGGACCGGACCGGACCGGAAACCCGGAATCCCAAAATTTCATGGACCGGGGACCGGACCGGAAAATTCCGGTCCGGTCTGGTTCCGGTCCGAATTCCGGTCCCGGTCCAAAAGTGCACACCCCTACAGTTCTCACAACAAATATGAGACTAAATATATCAATTTTGATATTTATAGCCATTAAACTTTTACAAACCTGTCATGTTAAAAACCATAGCTTGGGATGTCACTTGAGCAAAAATTTTGTAAGCTCTACAAAGCTTGGCTAGTGTTTGGTGTTAAATGGAGGGCGACACCCATAAAGAAGATCATTGTTAATCTTAACACAAATCCCTTGATTGTATATATAATTTAATTAGCTAGTCACTCTTAAATCTTAATATTCTCATTGCACATTGTAGTTCAATTATCAATTCAGTAATTGCATAAGTTTGTAACTGAAATCTACCCCTCTCTCTATATATATTACCAATAGTTATGATAATTGTATAATCCTCGAACTTTTGTGTTCCTCTTCGAGAAGGTATTAGCTAACCTCGCATATTTTGTTTGGTTTTTGGGATAGATCAGACTTTATCTTCAATTCTCTTTTGTTTATTTAACTGATTGGTTTTCTCTTGGTTTTTTTCGTCAGAGGATTTCTCAAATCAATCAACTTTGCAAGGTAATATGTTCATACTTTTCTCTTTTCAGATTCATATGCATTGTAGAAACGTAAATGTTCAACTGCAAAGACATATAAATGATTCATGATCATTGAAAATCGAAAATATTAGTCCCAAGCCAAACATTGATTATGGAAGTTGCCAGTTGACAACAATGATATTGGGACTCCTCACTTGTTGTTTTCCTTAAATTTCCTGGGTGTGAATATGTGTTAGGTAACATTCCTTCAGGAGAGTCGTGGCGGTGGATTACATTATCTGGGGATGGGGGTAATAAGGTTCTACATAGGAACAATGTTGCTATACATGGTATAAGTCTAAATCAAACTATCAGTAGAAGAGTTACTTGTGTGATTATTTTTTGAGCTCAAAGTTTATGTTGTTAGATGTCCCCTTAGCTTTTGTTCATAAACAAAGATGATTTGGTGATTTGGGCTCATCTCCTTTTTTTTTCATTTTGGGGGGTTGGTGGTGTTAAGTGTTTGGGATCATTTGTCTATTTTTCTATTGGGTTTCATGCCTTCTGATTTATGCGAGTTTGATTTAATTTTACAATCAATGATCATTGTTTACCTCTTAATGACAAAGACATTTTGTTTTCTATTCAGCCATAATGTTCATGACTAGACTAAGTATGCTCTTCTGTTGTTAACAGTATAACAGGCATGTGAGTTAGGAAATAGTTGTCTTAAATCGAAGAATTAGAGATAGAATGACTAACATATAGATTAGTGGTTTACTCCACCTATCACCGATTGAGTTTAGGATGAAACCCTACTACTCTTGTACGTGGTCAAACCCTCCTCCGGCGTGATCTGTTGGTTTTAGGATGGAACCTTATGAACCTTGTATGTGATCTAACTCTCCTTCGACGTAGGCTATCATATCTGAACATGCACACATTGGTTAGAATAACGCAACACATTGATTAAAATGAGAAACATAAAATTCAATTGATTTCCATAACCAACTTTAATTATAATTTACTAACGTTGGGAGATGACAATGCATGAGCTACCAACTATTTAAGCCTTGGACCATTAGACAATAACGACTCCCAAACTAATACTTAACAAGGAATTTCATATCATGTCGCTTCCAAGCAGTGGCGGACCCAGGATTTTGAATCTGGGGATACGAAATACAACAAACCCAAAAGTAGTGGAAAAAAGTTCACAAAAATTGTTTTATGGTGTGAGTGCTAACTAGTAGTACGTCCTACTTTCGACTTACTTTTTAGGAGCATGAAATATGTTGAAAGTTTTTGTTGCTGTTGGACCTGTTTTTTTTTTTTTTTAGTATGTGAAGTGCCATATAATTAACCGACAATTTTAACAATTTCTTTGGACTATGAACATACTAATTGTGTTGCTTTTTCCTCGATGTAAATAAAAATTCAATTGAAAAAAAGTCACTTAAAACACCTCTCTAACAGGATCGAAATAGTGAGCTAAACCCTTTCTGATATAGTGAGCTACATTTATCTTTCAGTAAAAACAGAATAGGAACATAGGAGTTTCAAAAAGCACACGACGACAGACAACAAAGCTTCAAGCACCTCCCCATTTATCCACTTCGACTACTTAAATTCTGAATCTCTTATGACAAACACTGATAATGTGGATACTCCCAAAACTATCCCATTTGAAATTGCAAGGCTGTTAAGATGGATGTAACTTACCAGAGTAGGGAAGGCATCAATTGCCTGGATCACAGTTCGATCAACCTGGAAAAGTTTCCATATAGATTTATTATTGCATGAGATAAAGAGCCAACTAAATAATTTCATAAAATTAATTGTCAATTTCAATTTCGGATTTCAATAAGCAAACCCTAACTAGTTAATCAACAATGTCCAAATTCAACAATTTACATCTAATAAATATCCAATTAATCAACGAATCTAACATATATAAACTTATAAAAGTTGGAAAATATGAAATTAAAACACAAAAACATAAACTTTAACAACTTACCGGCTCGGCGAAGGCGAAGTTTGGTCAGCGATTCGGCGGTGCAGGTCGAAGAGCCGAAGACCCGGCTTCGAATTAGCGGCGACGGCCCGGTTCACTCGTTGTGAATCGTTGCGGCTAGACCAGAGTGTCGTTCACTCAATCACTTGTTGTGGGAGTCGAGAGGTTGAGTTTGAGTGTCGTTCACTTGTTCAGTTGTGAGAAAGAGAGGAGATAGGAGAAAGGAGGAGATAGGAGAGAGGAGAGAGAAGAGAGAGAGAAGCGTGAAATTTTGAGAGAGAGGAGAGAGGAGAGAGGAGAGAGGAGAGAGCGTGAAATCCCGCGTGAGAGAAAATGAATCGCGTGCCTCCCAACGTGATTCCGACCTTTTTTTTTTTTTTTTTTTTTTAAAGCTAATTTTTTTTTATTTTGGGGGAGTGCAGTGTACCCCCATGTCCCTTAATTAGGTCCGCCACTGCTTCCAAGTCCAAAATTAAGTATGATCCCATATATAAATTAATACTTGCCATGCCATAACTTCTTATGGAGTAGACGAGTAGTATACTTGTGAAGTCTGAGTATACTACTTTAATAAAACACTAGTAAATTGTTGAAAACAAAAGGAAAATAAGCCAAAATAAGATGGACTTCTACCAAACAAGCTAAGCACAAAAGAAATATAAAGTATTACAGACTTACAATTACAGAGTATTAAAGTGAACCAACAAAAGGCAGGCCTAAATAACATTTTCACCCAAATAGGTTGCTATCGTTGGACTCCAAATATATCATAAATTCATATTCATAATCATAAATAAACGAATCAATTTTCTTCTTACATTACTGTCACACACTTTTGCTGTTGCTGCTATCTTTCTTTCATTCTTTCTCCCTTTCTTTGACTCAAAAGTCACCCCTATTAAGTGTAAAATTCTAAAACCCTAAATACCACAAAGGGAGTGAAACACTAAAACTCTCCATATTCTCTCACTCTTTTTACTCCCATTTGTTCTTCTTTGTAAGGAAATATCTTATTTTCGTGATTTTTCTTTTTGAAAATCCAAATTTTTTTGCTGATATTATTTCTCTGTCAATGGACCCAAGAAAACAACCAGGTATATCTCTTTCTGGTTATATTTCTAAATGTCAAATTTTATGTTGATGCCTTATTTTCTTTTGCAAACAATGTAGATGTAGTTTTTTTCCTCAAAAGTTTTAATTTCAATGATGATAATGATCATAATTTTCCTGTAAGTAACTTCCATCATATTCTTGTTATGGTCAAATTTCTTTTACATACGTAATAACCCATATTTTGTTATTTTTTTGGTGGATCTATTTTTAAAGATAATTATCTTTACCCTTGTCACAAATTTCTGAATATTCCTTTTGTAATTATATTTTTTATATATATTTTGTGTGCGTGTGCGTCACTAAATGTTAGATTATGAAGAAGTTTTGAAGGCCGAAAATACATGGCTTAAAAAATTCTCGAAAAGCGTTTCAAACAAAGTTGTTCAAATTAAGGCTATCTTCATAGAAATGGATGAAACAGTACCAACACAAAGAATATCATTTGGAAGTGGGATAATGTTGGTCAATGATGAAGGGAGGGTGTTGGTTGCTACCTATGGGCATGTAATTGTCGACTACTTTAAGGACAACTGACTAGGTAATTGGATTGAGGTTGTCTTCGCCAATGGCTATATGGTGAACCAAGTTTTTCCATTGTCTAATAAGGATCAAACCAAGTAGGAAATTGGACTATTGTGCATGAATGACTGTGATTTGAGACATTATACAGTAACAAAAAGTGCAGATGAACCCATCCCGGGTATAAATATGTACATGGCATCTTATCCCAATGGCCTAGTGACTGTGTCATATTCATCGGATCATCTCGGGTGTATGCATGTACGTGGTATTTAATGGCAAGTTGGTGGGCATGAGTTCGAGGATCTTACTTCAGGGCCACCTTTTGTTCTCGGAAGGTTTGTCGGGTGGCGGGGTTCTCGTCATGTTTGAGAATGTGCTTGGCATTTTGATCAGAGCCAACTAGACACCCAATGTAGATGTGATGTATTTTGGTGTGATGAAATATGGGTTGCCTATAATCAAATTTCTAGAAGTTATCGAAAATTTGAGTGATAAGGAGGGGATTCTGCAATTGAGTGGGTGGGAGGAGAGATGCAAGGTGTACATGACAAACTTCTTTGATAATAACATTGACAAAGAAGCTGCAATTAAAGGAGAGAAATTTGCTACTTCAAGCTCATTAGGACTACACTTGGATCCCATATCAAGTGTAGATCACACCATTTTTTATTATGAGCTTGTTGACACCATGGAAGAGGCTATGAACGAATTATGTACATACTTCAAGATTGACATCAATATAATATGTTTTATAAGTAGAAGATGTTATTTATAATATGTTTGTTTTGAGATCTTCTTTTTAACTATAAAATATTTTAGAAGTAGAAGATGTTAATTTTTATTTTTAAACCACTATATGAGGATGAAAAGTCAACAATTACTACATCTTTTATGCGCATGTGTTATAAAATACTTTTCCGAAACCAGTTAATAGTTGGACGACGTGGAATTAAGGGTATCATTTTCAAGATTTTACCTAGACAATATATGCCTTATTTGCAAGATGGAAGACCAGTTGTTATGATCTTTACCCCATTAAGAGTACCTTCACAAATCATACATGAAACAAATGATGCATATGCAAACATACATCTCAAAATTAATAAGAAAACTAGTTATATTTATTAAACGAAGGTGCGCTTAAAGAATGTATCATACTCCATACTCCCTCCATCCCTCTAAATTTGCAATAATGCCTTCTTTAATTAGTACGTACCACAAAGTTGGCGACATATCATATACAACTATATGGAACAACTTTACTACCAAAACCCCCTCAAATCCCCAACAAGTCAAAAAAATTAAAAAGTAACTTTTTCTAGCTGTTGCAATTTATTGGGGACAAAAGGAGTACATGCTATTCATATAATTACACCATCACAAATAGACAATAATGTGTTACAGGACTTGCGACAAGGCCATAAAAGAATTGACCACAATTCAAAGTACAAAACATACAATCAAGTCAACTAGGCTAAGTATGCTCTTATGTTATAAAAAGTATAACCGACATGTGATCTTTAGGAATTAGTTGTCTCACATCGAAGAATTAGAGAGAGAATGACTAACATATAGATTGGTGGTTTACTCCACCTATCACCAATTGAGTTCAGGATGGAACCCTACCAACCTTATATATGGTCAAACTCTCCTCCGGCGTGAGCAGTTGGTTTTGGGATAGAACCCTACACGAACCTTGCATGTGGTCAAACTTTCCTCCGGATAGGCTATCATATATAAACATGCACACATTGGTTAGAATAATGCAACACATTGATTAAAATGAGAAACATATATAAAATTTAGTAGATTTCCTAAACAAACTTTAATTATAATTTACTAACATTGGGAATTGACAATGCATGAGCTACAAACTCTTTGAGACTTGGGCCATAGGACAATCCCAGCTCCCAAACTAATACTTCAGATCATATCGCTTCAAAGTCGAAAATTAAGTAGTACTTGACAAGGAATTTCAGATCATATCGCTTCCAAGTCCAAAATTAAGTATGATCCATCTATAAATTAATGCTTGTAATGCCATAACTTTCTACGGAGTAGACGAATAGTAAACTTGTGAAGTCTGAGTATACTGCTTTAATAAACACACTAATAAATTGTTGAAAATGAAAGGAAAATAAGCCAAAATAGGATGGACTTCTACAAACAAGCTAAGCATAAAACAAATATAAAGTATTACAGACTTACAGTTACATAGTATTGAAGTGAACCAACAAAAGGGATGCCGAAATAACATTTTCACCAAAATAGGTTGCTATCGTTGGACTCCAAACTTATCATAAATTCATATTCGTAATCATAAATAAACAAATCAATTTTCTTCTTACATTACTATCACACACATACACACTTTTGCTGCTATTGCTCTATCTCTTTCCCTATTTCTCCCTTTCTTTGACTCACCAGTCACCCCTGTTAAGTGTAAAAGATTAAAACCACAAAGGGAGTGAAATAGTGAAACCCTCCATATTCTCTTACTCTTTTTACTTCCATTTGTTCTTCTTCGTAAGGAAATATCTTATTTTTATGATTTTTCTTTTTGGAAGGCCAAAATTTCTTTTACTGTTATTATCTCTCTGTCAATGGACCCAAGAAAACAACCAGGTTTATCTCCTCCTGATTATATTCTAAATGTCAAATTTTTATGTTGATGCTCTGTTTTCTTTTGCAAACAATGTTGATGCTATTTTTTCCTTAAAACTTTGAATTTCAATGATAATACTTATTATGATTTTTCCTGTTAGTAACTTCCATCATATTCTTGTTATGTTTAAATTTCTTTTACATACGTAATAACCCACACTTTGTTATATTTTTGGTGATTCTGTTTTTAAAGATAATTATCTTCGCCCTTCCCACAAATTTCTGAATATTCCTTTTGTAATTGTATTTTTTAAAATTTTGTGTGTGTCACTAGATTTTAGATCATGAAGAAGTTTTGAAGGCCCAAAATACATGGCTTAAAAATTTCTGGAAAAGGGTTTCAAATAAGCTTAAAAATTTCTGGAAAAGGGTTTCAAATAAAGTTGTTCAAATTAAAGTTTTTTTCATAGAGATGGATGAAACGGTACGAACACACATAATATCATATGGAAGTGGGATAATTTCGGTCAATGATGAAGGGAGGGTGTTGGTTGCTACATGTAGGCATGTAAACACCGAATACTTTAAGGACAATCAACTCGGTAAATGATTAAAGTTTTCTTCACCAATGGCTATACGGTGAAGCAAAATTTTCCATTGTCTACTGAGGATCACACGAAGCGGGAAATTGGACTATTGTGTATGAATAACAATGATTTGAGACATTTCTCAATAGTAATAATTACAGATGAACCCACCTTGGGTATGAAGATGTAAATGGCATCTTATCCCCACGGCCTATACAATGTCATTCATCGGGTCAGCTCTGGTGTATGGATGTACGTGGTGTTCAATGACAAGTTGATGGACCCGAGTTTGTGGATCTTATTCAAGGCCACCTTTTGTGCTCGGAAGGTTCATCACGAGCCGGACTTCTCGACATGTTCGAGAATGTGCTTGGCATTTTGATCGGAGCCAACCAGACACCCAATGAAGGTGTGATGCATGGTGGTGAGATGAAATACGGGTTGCCTATAACCAAATTTCTAAAAGTTATTGAAAATTTGGGTGATAAGGAGGGGATTCCGCAATTGAGTGGGTTGGAGGAGAGCTGCAAGATGTACATGAGAAACTTATTTGATAAGAACAATGACTAAGAAGCTGCAATTGAAGGAGAGAAGTTTACTACCGTCCTCAAGCTCATCAGGAGTACACTTGGATCCCATTTGAAGTGTAGATCACACCATTTTTTATTATGAGCTTAATGACACCATGGAAGAGGCTATGAAGGAATTATGTACAAACTTCAAGACTGACTTTAATATAATACTCCCTCCGGTTCCAAAAGATCATCTCTCTTTCCGTTTAAGTGCGTTTCCAAAAGATCCTCCCTCTTTTGCTTTATACCTTATTTGAAAAAAAAAATTACCTGTTTACCCTTTCATGTCCCTATATATGGGTCCACCATCTATTAATTCTATTTTACTACATATTTTCTGATTACTACTTACCCACCTAACATTTATTACCCTAATTACTCCCCCTCATTATTAATCCCCCCAACCGTTTGTTGAACTCTTTGAACCTCACTGACTCTCTCTCTCTCTCTCCCTTCCATTATTGATCTCTAGAAACATCCTTCTCCTTGCTTTAAATTCTCCAACCCTAATTTCTTCACACTGTCAAATTCATCGCCTCCTTTAGTTTATCTCTCTCTCCACTTCTCATCTCATCTAAACAATCTAAATAATTTTTCTTCCACTTGCTCTTTTCATATCTCTTTCATTTTTTCATACTTTGAATTCCTTTTAATCACTCAGTTGGAATTTCCTTCGATTTTCCATCAATGAAAAGTGAAGATCTTTGGCTTGACACTGAGTTTAATAACGGTATCGCCTGGGATAGTGAATCTCAATGGGTTGATGCTCCTGTTTCACAAGAAATTTCAACGATCCCAGATGAGAATGACTTTAGAGATGTTGATTTTGATTCCTGGTTGGTAGTTCCAGACATACCTGACCAAATGAGAATCCCTAGATCTGTTGAATTTGAGTCTTGGTTTGAGGTTAGTGAAACACCGGATGCTGAACTTGCTGCTCAATTTCACACGCCTGGAATAGTGAAGGACATGGGTTTTGCTAAACGACACCATTTTTTTACTTACTAACGCCCTAAATACATGTATAATACATGTATTTTTGTACATTATACATGGTTTGTAAACAAACCTTTCCTTTTTTTTTTTTTTTTTTTTGGACAGGGTACATGGTTTTTTTTTTAAACAAACCACATGCAAGGTGAGGCGCCTAATTTAGGTACCTCAACCAAAGGTGGGGCGCCTAAATTAGGCGCCTGCACCGCTGGTTGGGCGCCTAATTTAGGCGCCTGCACCTTAGGTTGGGCGCCTAAATTAGGCGCCTGCACCGCAGGTGGGGCGCCTAAATTAGGCGCCCAACCTGTGGTGAAGGCGCCTAAATAAGGCGCCCTCTCCCCATGGCATTTCATTTGAAATTTGACATTTTCAGCAGTACACAAACCAATTTCTAGTCTAACATATGCAATTTTCTACTATAAAACACCATAATTAACAAAGTTTTATAATTATTAATTTCTAAACTAAACATATTTAAACAAAAAAATTATCTTTTTCAGAAATTAAAACCCAAAAAAACAAAAAAAAAGGTTGGGCGCCTAAATAAGGCGGTTGCACCTCAGGTGGTCCGCCTAAATTAGGCGCCCAACCACTGGTGTTAAGCGCCTTTTTTAGACGCTCCACCAGTGGTGGAACCGCCTAAAATAGGCGCCCCATTATATTTGTAGGATTTCCACACTAACCTTGCGCCGGAGTTCGTTGTTATCGGTGTTGCCGGAGTTATGTTGGCCGGAAAAAACGTCTTCTCCTTCATCCACGTGTCGCCGGAGTTAGTGCGCCTCCACAAAGCCGAAGTTTGTCGCCGGAGAAAATGCGAGATCTTGTGCTTCTGGCCGGAATAAATTAAGTCGCCGGAGTTAATTTATGTCGCCGGAAAAAAGTTGAAGGTAGATGTTGTTCATGAGAGAGATCTAGTGAGAGAGTGAGGGAGAGTGAAGAGAGTGGGAGAGTAGGAGAGTGAGAGAGAGGGAGAGTATTTTAATAGTGATATACATGTATTATACATGTATTTAGGGCGTTAGTAAGAAAAAAAATGGCGTCGTTTAGCAAATGAGTAATTCTATTGCCTAGATATTTCAAATTAACACATGAACAACGGCATGGTTAAGATGCATAAGTCTTCAACCTTTTAACCATTATTTTGTCTTTCTTTTTTTATGTAAATTTTTGTGGGTTTTGAACTTTGTTTTATGTGAGATTTTGTGAAATCCCTAAACTGTGATGGTTTTAGCACACATGTCATCACTACACTTTTTTAATGTAGTATCATTTGTCTTCTGTTGGTTTTGGGGTGTTGGAATGTTGGTAAAATATTTTTATTGTTGTCGATGGTACAAACAGAGTAATAATGAATTGATGGTGGTGTTAGTTTGTTTGATAATTTAACACCTTAGAAGTTTGAAATAATTTCAAGATCCCATTCTAACTTTTAAGGTTTTAAGGTATCAAAAAAATTGGTAATTCAAGCTATGAGTAATTGTTTAGGAAATTCTCAGTGGTAGCCTTCAATTTTGGCTTTTTATCATTGGTAGCCAAAAAAAAGTTTGATTATCAGAAATAGCCTTGAGGTTTTGGCTATACTTGAAAATGTGGTATTAACATCCTTTTTCTGCCATAAACAATTGTTAAGAAGGTTGGTTTTATCGTAATTAAGGGCTTTAGTGTCTAAAATAACATAAATTGTTCTTGGCAAACTTTCTTTTGTTCATATCTTTTGTAAAATCGAGTGAAATAAGTTTTTAATGAGAAATGAAGGCAAAATAGATTTTATAAAGGAAACTCATATCATTCTAACTTATAGAACCACACTTAGTTCAAACACAACCCTTTCAACAATTGTTTTTAATGAAAAATCGTTGTTAATGCGACAATTTTAAGTATATCCAAAACTTCAAGGCTATTTCTGATAATCAAACTTTTTTTGGCTACTAATGATAAAAAGTCAAAGTTGAAGGCTACCACTGAGAATTTCCCTAATTGTTTCATGAAATTGCATAAAAGTTCATGAAACAAGTTCACGTATATCAAGGTGTTAGCTTGGTAATAATCAAAGTTCATAAAAGTTTCATGTGTATTATAATGGTTTCCCGTGATTCTATTTGTTTAAGTACATGATTTATGGTTCTATTCTTGATCATACAGTTTCATCTGATTAGTAGAATGACATGAAATATTTATGGTCCTGTTTTATCGGATGAACAAAGACATATATTTATGTGATAAATCTCAATACTTCCATTCATCTTTAATCCAAACATACAATTATGTTTTTTTTTTTTGGTAAAATGTAAGATAATATTACCAAAAGCATGAAAAGCTTCACAACATATACAACCTAAGCAAATAGCAGGACACCCTGCTACTGCAACACAAACTCATCTAATACATGAACCAACCAAATTCTCAAACCAATCAATTTCTTCCCTCTTCCATTTATCAGTTATGCACCCTCTAATCCTGCAACAAACCACCTTCTGTATTTCTTTGATAATCTTCTCAGGACACAGAACAGCTTGATGCCACAATGAATGATTTCTGGCTTTCCAAATATAGTATATCACACCAGACAAAGCAGCATATGCAACCTTCTGCTGATTTTTCTTCTTAAACTTCCTCCCCCACTTCTTCCAAGCATTGTAAACATTTTCATCAGAATTCACTTTGATCTTCAGCCAATCCATAATCTGAGAACAAATTCTTCTACTGTAATAACATCTAAAGAAGAGATGCATACACTCATCTTGACCATGCTCACAAAAAAGACACTGAGTCTCATTGCAAATACCAGCAGCAACAAGAGTACTCCTTGTCCTTAATTTCCCCAGCATAGCTAACCAAGCAATAAAAGAATGCTTTGGTATATTTCCTGAGCTCCA